>SZWC01003673.1:845-23463 GCA_023375785.1 Penium margaritaceum | reverse complement strand
AGAGGAGGAGGGGGAGAGGAGGAGGGGGAGAGGGTGGGGGATGGGGAGGGAGAGAGAGAGAGAGAGAGAGAGAGAGAGAGATGGGGATGAGAGGGAGAGAGAGAGAGGGGGGGGGAGGGGCCGGGGAGGGGAGGGAGGCAGTGGGAGAGAGAAATTCGGAGATGCACATTCAAGGCAATTCACAGCCAAACAACATCAAACCCCGCTAAGTTTTCATTTGTCAGCTTATCCCTGCCATTGAAATTGTGGTTGGCCATTTTGCTTCCACAGAAATATGACCAAGATTTACACCATTAGAAAAACACTAAAAAACACTGGTTCACTTTTCTTTGTTGTGAATTCATTTGGGCCACCCTTTGGCATTGACAGTGGACTTGGAGTTGGGGCAATCGCTGTGTTGCTTCTGTTGCATAAAACGTTTCAGTGGTCGGCATAAAATGCCCATGTGCTGATGTTTACGAGGCAAATGTTGCTCACTATGTTCTTAATGACATTTTATTGCACACCCTCTTTTTTTCCATCCTTGGCCATTGGTTGTGCAGTAGCCTTTTGCGAATCAATACCGTATTGCCACCTAAATTCAGAAACTAATTAAGAGAATTTGGGTCTTGCCCATTTATTAGTTCTGACTCCCTAGCCACCGGTCAGAAATTCCTTAGGTTTCCCTCATTTTATGACGGGCGGAAAACAGGTTTGGGTCCTGTCATATTTAGGCGTTCGGTGAATTAGCCTGTCGCCGAAGTCGGTGTGCAGGCGAGCAAGTCTTTGCGTCACGCTACCGGCTCGGAGCAAGGCGATTCCGCCTGCTTGAGTAAGGCGGATTGCTGGGACTGGGCAGTGGTGGTCGGGGGGGAGGGGGGGACAGGGTGGGCCGAATGGCTTGCCAGAACCATGGTTCATAAAAAAACATCATATACTTCAAGACTCTACACACCAACATGCTCCTCATCATCCGATAAGATTGAATCCCTTAGGAATTGGCCGTGGCTCAAACAATTCCGCAACGCCATCACTTGCATCTCTTGCATGAAAATGACGTCATACACACACTTAGTCCAAGTGCTTGTGATTGTGTCTTTCATGTCTTTCAACATAAGCCACAACTCAATCATCCATCCCAACATGTTTGTCTTCATTTTTTTGAGCGGGTAGTGCATGCGTGGGTTGTCCTTAGACTCTTGCATCATCCATTACGAGAACCGCTCCGTTATGAAGGCCTTAAAGGGTCGTTGGAGGCCGAAGTCGGCGGGTTGCACCTTAGAGGTGCATCCCGCCGGGATGTAGACCGGCACCACGTACAGGAAGGCCTCCTTGAGCCATGCCCGCAATGCCTCAGTGCATTGCTGGCGCCATGGATCAAGAAGCACCACGCATGACTCGGCGTCGGGCTCCTTACCCAAGGTGGCACACTTGCCGCGGTACCACGCGTTCAAGACAAAACGGAAAGAAGGGGGTAATCGAGCAACACCCGGACTAGGGGTAATTCGACAAATCACCACACAATTTGGTGAGGAAAAAAAACAACACAAGGATAGGGTACCCGAAAAAGGGGCACCCATGAAAACCTGAAGAAAGGGCTCCCTAAGGAATCTCCGGGGTATTCGGTGAACCATAAACCGGTGACTACAGGAGCAGCACCTGCTACGACAGTGGCCTGAGGCCATTGCCATCGGTTGACAACTGCAACGACAACAACAATAACAGCTGGTCAATAGCACATTTCTCTGGACTTGTTGTGGCCTTGTAGCTCATCCGAACAGGTCACGATTGTTGACCTCAGAAATACAACTCGTGACAGTGACGGTGTCCGACAGTGTCGTAGTCTCCCGGGGCTTGGTGCTTTAGCGTTGGGAGCAGGTGCTCTCTGAACCCCGTTTGTTAGGTACTCAAGATGAGTTTGCCAACATGGCAATAGGCATCTTGTGCATTTTCTTGCTACTATTGTGGTGATAGACATCACGGTTGGCATCGATGCTAGACGCGTCCTTGAGGCTGGCATCCGCCTTAGCTTCGGTCCCCAGACATCACACATCCTCCACAGGATAAACATCTGTTGTCGTTGGCGAGTCCACTCACAAGACCTCTAGCGGTCATGCTCGCCGAGATCGATGACCTAAAAAGGATGATGAAGCAGCTATGTGACCTTGCTGTCACCGAGCAAGCTGCTTCCATGAGTCCGTCAACGGCTTCCTTGCCTTCCTCTACATCTTCTTCGTCTGCATCGCCTCAAGATGATTCTTCAGCTTCACCCTCCAATCCATCCTGAGTGTCTACTGTTCTCTTGAGCCTTCATCTTGCCGCCATGCTCCCTCCGGATGATTTATCTTTCGGTGGTCTGTCTCGAGCGCGGGGTCGTTGTTGCTGCACGACCCATCTTGCTCGACAGAGCTCAGACAGCTTGTCCGCTCCCAGGGCTGCCGTTGCTCATCCTGTCGAGGGAGAGAGTGGCTGTTGAGGACAGCCAGCCACATAGATATCAACAAGGTCAGCACCTTCACCTATGAGCAGCATCTCGGATTTACCTCATGCACATGCGCATGCCACGGTGTTGACACGTGACGTGGAGTCAGATCCAGATATGGCGTTGATGGTGGAAACATGTGTGTCATCGAGGTCAACATCCACGCCGAGGCAGGAGCCGGACGTTCTGCAGCAGTAGATTGTATCAGGAGTTGTGCAGGCCCCGTATCCCTGGGCAATGCTCAGTTGCGGCTCTGACCAATGGTGGCCCGTTGGTGGCAGAGGGGCCCCATACGGCCCGGATGCCTCTTGTGGACTTCCAGGGGAGTTCGTGCAGCTGGCTCACACCAGCTCTGCAGCAGTCGTAGTGCTTGAGTAGAGTGGATCGGCTGGTCTTTGAGACGTGGAGGCATTCTTCAGAATATTATTACTGAGAGATGTCACTCAGATATGTGCCATAGATTACATAGTAGGCTCGACCATGTCATGGACGCCACCGGAGAACCAGCTTTAGCATTAGGAGTCGCCCATGTTTCTAGAGTCTACAGGTTCCCGTACACATGGAGAAGTAGAATCACACATGACGCACTTGGGTGATGATCCTTACTCCATCATCAAGCGAGTGACAATGACCAGTCTTCCCGGCAAGATGATGCGTGAGCGCCAGCTACTCTTGCTCGTTGCCTTGATTAGCATTGGATTAGTCGTTGAGCTGGAGTCCTGCACATGTACGTCCACTCTGGTGGGATTTGGGTATGATGCTGTAGACTAAACTAGGCGGATGGAGTTACCTCATCAGCAGCAGCTAAGTTCTGCCCTCGCATGTTCATCCATTGGTGACCCTTCCGATTGCATCGGCGATGAGAGCAGCAGTACCTTCACGGACGACATTTCCATACGCTCTATGGACTCACATGAATCTACCTTCTCTTTCTCTCTCGGCACGCGAGCGATCATTCCTCCTCGTCTCATAGACATAAGCTATAGTCAAGATACGACACCTTCAGTTGCATCTGTTTTTCAGGCATCTCAGGACGTTGCGATTTTGGTTGACCCCTACGAGGATGCAGTAGCACCGGCTCCATATTCTTTAGTAGCAGAGATGCAGATGGAGTTGTACTCGCAAGTTATGTTGTCTATGCATCAGTGAGGCAGAGTTGGTCCAACGCTAGGTAGACATGGGCCACCTCTACATGTCCGAGGTACACTTATAGAAGCACGTAGAGATGCTTCGGCGGGAGGTGATGGTAGCGTAGGAGCGACTGTCAGTGCATGGGAGCAGCACTCCTACCGACATGAGCTTTCCACCATGAGGACCTACCACACTCATCATAGGGGAGGATCCTCTACCAACTCTGAGTGTGATTTCAAATAGAGACACTACCACAAGAGAAGTAAGCATACCTTCCGTTCATGCTATCCTCGTTCCCGTCGACTCCATCATTGCTCCTCTTTCTACTCCTACTTCCATCACGCACCTTCACCTACTCGCGTCAGCTGCTCTATCGTCATCCTTGTCCATGTGTGGTGGTTTGGTTTGTCCTTTCAGCCCTCCTTCCCTTGTGGTTGTGTACCCTTGTGCTTCACGGTGCTCTATCCTTCCTGAGATGTTAGCTCCGCCACTTCATCCACGGTTGTGTGTTGCTCGCCCATTCTCTTTCCTCCCGCGTACACAGATGGATTGTGGTAGAGCGGAGAGAGGAGAGACTGTGATTCGGGACCCTTGGCAGTCACACGATGATTGGGACACTCCAGGTGATGCAGGGGCGACGTGAGGAGTAGCCAGAGGCACCACATTGTCTTTGAGGGTGGGCGCAGACTCGTACGTGATAGGGGGAGCTATTGCTGCGTGATAGACCACGTATTTTATTGCCTAAGATCTATTCTTTTTCCGCTATAGTATGAGCATTACTATTGATGACATCGGCGCCGGGTTCATCTACCCAGGGAGAGTACAGTGTGGACCTTGACTTAACATGACGTCAAGGGAAATGCATGGCGAGGGGTCCATGCTCTGCCATGAGCATACAACAGCAGCCAGAATGTGGCTTTTGCTACATGCTTGCATAGCTACTTGTGACTGCATGTGGTTGCATGTGGATGGTAGCACCCTAGTGTTTGAGACCCGGACACATGGTGGGTTGCACTCGTGTTATGAGTAGTTCCCCCTATGATCTTGTGTCTTGGTTGATGATGCAACTGTGGCCGGCATACGGACACCTATTGGATTGCTCGTAGCGGTCGAGACCCGGACACTGGTACTGCCTGTATCACAAGGAGACCCTTTTGTCGTCTGACTTGTGTATGATGTGCATGACTCCTTGAATGGTCAAGACCCGGACACTTGTTACGATGTAGCAGTGTTGTGAGGAGACCTTGTGACCTTCATTCTTCTCCAGAGGGACATCGGGCCTAGCCTCTGTGCTTGGATGGGCAAGAGATGTGTGTTTGTGTGTGTGATTGACTGGTGCAGATTGTGGCTTTGCATTTGCTGTTATTACGTACCTTGGATCACTTGTTCCGGTGTTGACGGCCATGTCAGCCAGGGGGAGTGCTGTTTGTGTGGCTTCCACGCGTCATGAGCGATGCCAATAGATTACCCATATACCCCACATTGGTGGTACAAGGTAGAGGAGAGACTAACGACACCACTAGCCTCTGGAGTGTCTCAAGGGTTCTCTAGCACTTACGACAACGCCGGTGAGACGCGGTCGATGCATTTCAGCATCCTGGTTGGCTTGTCGAGAGCTAGGAGACTTTTTGGTGGGTTGATACCCGTGTACTCGGTGGAATTTACTGGTGCATCGAGGAGACCCGATGACTGTAGTAGTGCCCCCGGATGTTCGGAAAGTCATTTGCAATGTTTTGACACTGATTTTGAGTGTTTCTAGCACTACTCGTGTTTTCTCGCTGGTTGAGACCCGGGTACTCTGAGAGACATTCCAGTCCCTCGAGAAGACCACCCTTGCTGTTAACGTGATCTATGCAGTCTGCTCTCCCCAGTGACTCATTTGGGCTCAACGGAGGTGAAAGGGTCCAGTGCGGCTAGTTGTTGCCACCCCTACGCAAGCCCGTTAGGGGCTTATTTGTAAACTCTCCTTGTTCCATATTCAGCATTCCATACTTAGCCAAATTCTTGCCATTTTACAGTGCACTCACACTCAGAGCTCATGTTCGTACTTGCATGGGCCTGCATGCCCAAGTTAACATCAATTTGTTGGAAGGGTGCCTCCACTGCTAGAATCTACTATGGCGGGTCACCGTGGCTTGGTGGATCTTCCCAGGTGTAGGAGGCAACAGGAAACGCAAACGCCCTCTATCACGCAAAGCACACTCACACAACATCCATGGTGACGGGTGGAGCGAGGAGTTGGTGAAAACCTTAAGAAGGGCAAGAAACAAGTAATGAGAGTAAAGAGCTAGCGAGCTCTTAGTAGCCGGTTGACCGGGCCACCCACACGAGTACCTCGATGTGGGGCCCGATCGCCACCCCGGGGACAAACCAAACTGGTCGGCAAAACTCGCCGTGGCCTCTCACACGTTGGAGTGACCAAGAGTGTGGCCCCGCAAGATCAACAACCTGGTGCAATGAGCTACACAACTAGCACAGCATGCACATCACTAAACCAAGGAGCCACATCAACCACGAGCGTATGTTGAAGCATGCATCTCTCAAGTATTCTCTCTAATGTTTCCGCCACGCAACAGCTAATCATCGCATGCTCTAATGAGCAGGCGCTCTCTCTGGTAGAACTGAGCATGACTGTGTTCACACCAATCTTGCACCCGGCTGAGACGCCAATAATGCATGACCCAGAACGTGTGCATCTTGAGCTTCATATGAGCTTAGTCACATTCAGAAATGGTGTGTGTGAATGAATGGATTCAATAGGTCATTTGCGTCTTCGACAAACACAACCAACACCAGGAATGTGACTTTAGCTGTGACTCTCACTGCTACTGTCACTGCTTTGTCTCTGCTGTGCAGCTCAGCAAGGAATGCCTCGCTACTCTGATATCATGAGAAACTACTTGAAAGCTTCCTAGTCTTGCTACTATTGGCGTGGCGACAAAGACAAGTTTGCTGGCACACTAGCAAGCAAGCAGGTGCAAGAAACAAAAAGAGTTTGGCTAGGGAGATTTGCAAAGTCTCATAAGCTCGAACGCTTTAGAAATGCAGAGATGAATGACAACTCACAAGTCCACGACATAAATACTTACCGTGACACACAGTGGGTGACGTACGCGGCTGTGTCAGTTTGTCCAAAAACCGGCCCAAACCAGTGTTTTGGGCGTAGTAACATTGTGCACAGGTATCCAAACGCAAACACAGTCTTAGCCTAGAGATGCAAAATCTTGAGCCAGACGCTAAGACTGGTCACACGCATAGGTCCGGCATTGATCAGTGGACAGACAATGCAAAACATGCAAATTTGGCTCAGAAGCAAGTCCACCAAGAAAAGTCTAGTGAGTAGAGAAAAACTACAAAGCATCCCAACAAGCACCTGGGACGTCGTGGTGAGAAGCCTCTTCGAACCTTCCAAACCACTTGCCACTTAACTAAGCGTCACCATTGAGTCAGTGTGTGATGACAGTCATAAGTCATGCACAAAACTACAAGGGTCTGGGTAGGGACATGTACAGAGTGTCAAGAAGATCAAATTGAATATAACTATAGAGAGAAAATGACAACTAAGCAACAAACAGCCTAAATAGTTGCTGGCCGCCTAGAATCACTATGGACAGCGATGTTTTTGTGACTACTCAAATTAGCCTAAAACCACCGTTTTCGTCGTAACTCACTGGTCAGGTGTCAGAATCACACGTTGTCTACACCAAAACATGCAGAACAATGAGCTCTACGCAACGGGCACATACAAGTTGGGTTTTCATCATCCAGACATAAACAGCAAGAAAAACAAGACATTGGCCAAACTAGCCTGTCCACTGAGAATATTTTAGAGCACTCTAGACTGCACTGAGAGCACCCATAAATGTACGAGTGTAGTACCGAGACGTCAGCTTGTGCTTTCCACGACAGGAAGAACTCTAAAGTCGCATGTCTTCTCATCGCACCGGTACAGGCTACCGGGTGCATGGGTCTCGATCACCACGAAAAATCTAGCGACAGCAGACCAGCCAGTCAGGCTGCAGAGACACATCATCTGTGTCACACTTGTCATGTCGTAGCTGCTGGATAAGTCCCTAGACGATCCGGAGTCCCGTCGGGTCGTCATGATCTCCAATATGGCCGCTGCTCACCATCAGCTCAGGGTGCACTCGTAGTTGCCACGACCATGGCTCGTGACTGGTGGAAGCCACACACACCAGCATTCCCATTGGCTGACACATCCGTCAACACCACAATGGCAGAGCAAAGGCAGGGGAAAAAAATGCATGCAACCATATCAAAAGGTCTCGTTGTGATATTGACACAACCCACCAAGTTTCCGGGCATCAACCATGCACGGACATAACACATCATGAACTGTATACAGAGCAACGGGGTCTCCTTGTGACCCCGGAACATGTCTCCAGGTGTCCTAGTCTCGACCACACCTGCACACATGCATAAAGGATTCATGACACACAAAGGCAATGGGTCTCCACGTTACACCAGCGCAACTCACCAGGTGCGCGGGTCTCGTCTAACATTACCTCAACCGGAACAAATTGTGTGTCAGGCCAGAGCTCACAAACCAACACTCCTCCTGGGCTTCAGAGCCTGACAACACGTCAACACTGATGGTGGTTTCAAGGTGTTGGGTTTCCTCGTCACATTGGTACAAACCACCAAGTGTGCGGGTCACAACCATCTGCACCTCTACCCATGTAGTCCACATACTAACACTCTCCCTGTATAGCAGAGGCTGACAGCAGGTGTAAGGCTGGTAGACGTACACAACATATCGCTTGTGGAGGAAACATGGCTCCCCCATGGCCACATATCACATCATAGCCATGGCAAGGGTGAGAACGACGCTGATAAGACATGCGCGTACATAGCCTCACCCAACAGCGTTTTCGACACTGTCGTCGTCATCGTCGTCACCTACGGCTACGAGTGGTGAATTGCTGAGGGCCTCCTCCAACTGTATCACCTGCTGTATGGCCACCAACTGCTGAGCTCCATATCGTCTCGTAGCCTCCGCAACATCGTGGCGTGTGTGTATCTTGACGAGCTCTAACGCGAATGTTGACTGTTCAGTTGCATCTGCTGCATGTAGGCGATCAGTCTCAACACGGACCTGAAGGTGGACCTCCATTGCGTGCATGTCAGCACGAGCCACAGCCTCCTCCAGCCTCGCGGCCTTGTCCTACAGGAAAGAGGGTAGCTTCTCCTGCTCGTCGCACAAGTCGGTGTCCTCTGCGTCAGTCGTTGACTCAAGTGCTTCTTGGCCATGAGCTGTTGACAGTGCGTGGGCACCAGACAATGAGTCGCTGCATAAATCGTATGGGGCTATAAGAACGGCTGGTGCGAGGGTACCGGCTGTTGCTGACACACACCTGTGGCTGGGCCGTCAGCTACTATCCACACGCCGGCATCTATGGGTACATCTGCATGTGCAATGTCGTCACGGTCATCGAATTGAGCTCAGTGCTGAAGTGCTCCTCCCGACCCGTAGTGGGAGCCCCATCATCCAACTGCTGCTGGAGGTCCGCCCGTCGCAAACGTGTACCCTGTGGAGATCCCTCCGCTGCCTCGAGATGTTTTTGCACATCCTCCATGCGCTCGTCAGCAGTATATCATGCCCGAACAACCGTGGTGTCCCAGCGGGTGCTGACATCCTGGAGCTCAGCCACAAAATCCTGCACAGGCACCTCCACTGGAGCCACGGCTACCTCCTGTGCGTCCATTGCAGAGTGTAGATGCTCGTGCACAAAAACTGTAGCTCGAATGTCCATAACAATGTCGTCGGCTGAAATTGCCTTCGTGGTCAAGGGAGCCATGAGCCAGAGGTTCGCAGCTCGTCCTGTGCTCTCTATGGCGCATACACCTGTAGGAGTAACGGGTGCGAGATCATCTGCTACTGCCGACATATCGCACAGGCGGACGTCTGCTGAATCTGGGGGCCATGTCGTGCACGTGTTGCGGCTGCTGAAAATACGGTAGCACACTGGACCACTACGTTTGCCTCTGACCCCGCGTCCTACCACTCCACATCTGATGACTCGTCCTCATAGAGGAATTCTGCCTCGCCTTGGTCGTTGATCACACGCTCTTGCTGCCCAAAACTATCTTCTAGAACCAGCTGGACGTTTGCTATGGACCAAGCATCAGCATCTATATCATCTGCTCCTCCTGTTGCTACTCCTGGCACCATGGCGGCTGTCTCCACATTAGCTAATACGGGAGCGCTCACGTCGTCAGGCATAGCTCTTGCATCGACCATTGTCACATCATCGGCCAAGGCATCAACGATCTCCATCTTCATCTCTAACTCTGACTCAGCATCGGACCAATCCTCCTCTGACGAAGAGTCTCTATCAAGGCGGACGTCTCTCCCTGCCAAACTCTCCGCTAACTCAATCGGCTATGCAGCGTCATTTGTCTCAATCATCCTCTGCTCCATAGTAGTCGCCTCACCAACGCCGAGCTCCACCGCGGTCGTTGATGGACAATCCATCCCCCCCACAACTCACACCCGGGCAGGAGCTATGGGGACTCAACAGACCAAGCCGATGACCACACCCGCATCTGGTGGTGCTGCCTGTGCATGACGTGGAAGACGAGCAGCTCGTCGTTATGCACAAGTACAAAAGCGAGCGGTACCGCCAAGGGTTGAGGGTCCGCCTGTCGGTATGACACCAACAGCCTCCAAAATGGAGTGGAGGGCGACGGATGTAGACGAGAGATCTAGCATATTGGCATCGTCGGAGGATGGGATGCAGGATCGGGAGGAGGATGGAGTTCAAGTCGCAGGTGGCATCATCGATAGGGTGGCAGATTGCTCGGAAGTCACGTGGTCAAGGAGCTTCTATACCATGTGCTTGAGGTTTCGAACCTCCATGTGTAGGGCGGCCATATCTCCATGCAGAAGAGATGTGGCATCACCCAGTGACGTATCAACCGAGGGAGGAGGCGAGGAGGATCGTGCCCATAGGGGATGCCACCCATAGGGGATACCACCCATAGCGGCCATATCTCTGCTGTCGACACGGGCGCCAGCCATGCAGCCTATCTTAACAGTAGTAGCATGAAAACCCTGAAGACAAGTGGGGCGCGTACCACGGCTGTATCGGCCACCGTGCATGTAGTGGCTGCCACGGCTGAGGCTCACGCATATACCACGACGCTAGCAACACCCACGGCTACGCTGCATAGCTCATGACGAGAGCCTAGTATGGGTGATAGTCCTCCAAACTCGATCCCCGGTGGCGCAAAGCACCACATAGAGGGATACAAACATAGTAACGTCTCTCAGACGGGCTATAATGTCATCAATCCCGGCCACAACCTTATCCATAGTGTGTTGGTACAGTGTTGCACTACCGCCACACGGTGGCGATGGCGCAGCTGTTAATATGTGCAACCTCAAGCCACCTTCGGTGCCGTTGATGTTGTACCGGTTGCCGTCGTCAGCCGACGGCTATGGCCTCAAGCCACCTTCGTTGTTGTTGCTGTTGCTACGACTCTTGCGGTGGCTTCTGGTAGGGCGTTTTCTTTATCTCCTTGTTTTTGTTCACCGAACGCTCAGTGTGAGTTGGGTACACCTTCTTGGGGTCTTTCTCAAATACCCCAGTCAAGGACCCCCTTGTCCTTTTTTTTGTTACCTAGCTCGACCCTCGCCTCGACCGAGCTCGTTGGGCAAGCTCGATTGGCGAGGTCCTCGAGCGAGCGAGCTCGACTAAGGTTGTCGAGCGAGGTCCTCGAGCGAGCTCGCTCGGCGAGGTCATCAAGCAAGCTTGCTTGGTGAGCTCGCTGATCGGCAAGCTCGCTGAAAGCAAGCAGCAACGGGGGGTGCTGTCGTTGCTGCTGTCACTAATGTCCTTGCTACTACTGCTGTTGCTGTGGGTGTGAGCAGCTGCGACTGCGTGGTATAGCTGCCCGTCGCCACCGCCGCTACTGCTGCTAATCGCTATGTATGTTGTCTGCCGCCACTGCTACTACAATTGCTTGCCGCTGCCGCTACTGTTGCAGCTGTTCACCGCCGATGCTACAACTACAACTGCTACTACTAAGGATGCAGCCCTCCGTCGTTGCTACTATAGCTACCACTATTATTGTTTGCTGCTTTTGCCATGCCTATTGTTGCTCCCTACTACTGCTGCTAGCTCAGCTGCTCCTAGAACAGCTGTTGTTGCCACAGATTCTGTTCATGTTACAAATGTGGCCGCTGAAACGGTTGTTGCCTCTGCCACAGTTGTTACAGCTGTTATAGCTCCTGCCATGTCTAGGGTAACAGCTAATGTGAGGTGTTGTTGCTTCTGCAAGCTACTGCTGTGGGTTGTTGCGCGTGGCTATTACAGATTGTTGTTCCTGTAGGCTGCTGCTGCTGCTACTACAGGTTGCTACTACGGGTGATGTTGCAACTGGTACTCACCAAGAGAGAAGCTCAAGCCGTTGTTGCTCCCGCCACTGGTCTTGCAGCTGCTCTGCCACTACTACTACAGATGCTAGCCGCTACTGCTGATGCTATGGGTACCATCCCTTGCCGTTGCCACCGCTGTCTCTGTTGTCTCCACTATAGTGCTGCAACGAAGTCGTGGTGGGTCCTTCCAAGATCTACTGCTACTGCCATGGGTGGTTGCCACTGCTGCCACTCACTACCGCAGTTGATGGGTCTCTGCTACACACCACAATGAGCTATGGCTCGTTTGCTCTGATACCATGATAAGCTTCTTGGAACCTTCTTAGCCGCTTGCCACTTAACTAAGTGTCAGCGTTAAGTCTGTGTGTGTTGACAGTCACAAGTCATGCACGAAACTGCAAGGGTTTGGATAGGGACACATAAAGAGTGCCAAGAAGCTCAAATTGAATATGATTGTAGTGAGAGAATGACAACTGAGCGACAAACAACCTACATAGTTGCTGGCCGCCAAGAGTCGCTAGGCGCGGCCGCGTTTTTGTAACTGCTCAAATTGGCCTAAAACCACCGTTTTGGTCGTAACTCACTACTCAAGTGTCATAATCACGCGTTGTCTGCACCAGAACATGTAGAATCATGAGCTCTACGTAACGGATCCACTCAAGGTGGGTTCGCATCATCCAGACATGAATAGCAAGCAAATCAAAGATATTGGCCAATATGGCCTGTCCACCGGAAAAAAATCTAGAGCACTCTAAACTTCACTTAGAGCACTCATAAATGTACGAGTGCAGTATCGAGATGTCAGCGTGTGCTTTCCACGACGGGGATCACACCAAAGTCGCAGGTCTCCTCATCGCACCGGCACAGGCTACTGGGTGCATGGGTCTTGATCACGAAGAGAATTCCAACAACAGAGACTAGATAGTCAGGCTGTGAAGATGTATCATCTGCGTCACAACAACTGGAAAACCTAGGCAACAGGTCGGGGCAACAGCGTTGTTGATGCAGCGAACGGGCTTCCACGCTCGTTGCTTAAGTCTGCCGCCCCCTCAGTCTGCTGCTCTAGAGTCTAAGTCTGGAAGCTCTGCGTTTGTTACTCAGAAACGCGCGTGCCAGTGTTAGCGCCAGAAATCAGCTTAAAACTAAAAGTGACTGCTTAGGAATGAAGAATGCGCAACAATGGGAGACCCCTCCAAGTTCTAGCTCCCCCCCACTAGTGTAGAACTTGTTACTCAGCTAACCAGCCAATCAGAAGATAGTCCTAGACCTATCTTCTGGCAGGTAGGGTTTTCTCGGTGAACCCTCCCAGACGTCCGACAGCCGAAAACCCGGGCGTCCTCCGTTCTACCTAAAAACTGGACCATACCATAACACCGATGCTGCGAACGCAGTCGTAAGGTCAGAGTCAGCTAGCAAAATAACAGCAAAGAGTTATGGCTGCCTGAACCCAGGCAGTACCAACGACAATCAGTGATGCCAAACAAGGCCACACAGCACGAGACATGGACCCTAGGCACAGCATGATGTTGCAGATGCCATGCCACAACCAGACACAGCGCTTAGTGCATGCATAGAGCATCTGCAGTGGCAGTGACCGCCGGCGGCCCGACCGCCGAGGAGGCCTGCCGATGGAGCTGAGCGCATCGCCTGAGGGAGAAGGCTCCAGCGAACGGTGAGTGGGCCTCAGCGTGCGTCGGCTCCATCGAGCGACACTCTAGCCACGTCCAGTCTCGCCGTCACTCATCTGCACGCCGATGTACACAAGCCAGGAGGACACAACAGAGTACAATGAGAGATGCACGAAAACCAACACTCCCCCATGACTCACATGCGTAGTGCACATGTGCGGGCAAACACATAGTCAACGACCAGACTCCCCCAGGCCAACCACAAAGGCAAGCAGGGACAGAGAGAGTCACTCACGAACGCACGCCGACTGAACTCACAACCTTCTTGAACGAGTCGCGCTTCAGTGCCAGACGGCTGACGGCGGAACATGAGACCTTGCCGAGGAGTCGAGACAACATAGCGTAGTACTCGGATCGCAGCTTTGTAGTGGAGGTGACGCGGCTCCTGAAAAAACTGGGCCAGGAGGTTGACGGCGAATGCGATATCTGGGCGCGTCGTCGTCGCTAGGAACATCAGTGACCCGATGACTCGCAGGTACGTGGTAACGTTACCTGGCTCCCCCACAACAGCTTGGTCAAGACTCTTCACCTTCACCTGGCCATCGGGTGACATGCGTGAGGATGCGCTCACCACGAGTAGCAGGTCCTCTGCAAAGCGGGTGGACATATTCTACACATAGGCGGCCTGGTGGATGTGCAGGACGTCCAGGAGCAATCATGCTCGAGCTCCATGCCCAGGAACACTCTGGTAGATCCGAGATCCTTCATCTGGTAGGCGGCGTGCAGCAAGTCTGTCATACACTGGATGGCAGCCGTGTCTAGCAACGCAATGAGGAGATCGTCAACGTAGACCAGAATAATGGCAAAAGTCTGGCCTCGCGGACTGACAAACAGTGCGGGGTCAGCTGTGTTGCGCTGGAGCCCGCCACGAAGGAGCGTGCTGCTCATTTCTTGCTTCAAGCACCTAGGCGACTGCTTTAGGCCATAAAGGGCCTTACACAGTCGCCTGACTCTCCCAGTGCCATAGTCGAAGCTTGGGGGCTGCACCATGTAGAGCTCTTCACCCTCCAGTGAACCATGGAGAAAAGCGTTGCTCACATCCATCTGATGCAGCTCCCACCCATGCTGGGCGACCAGGCTGAAGAGCGCCCGACTAGTGGAGAACCGGCCAACTGGGACAAAGATCTGGTCGTAGTCGATCCTAGGAATGTGGCCAAACCCCTTGGCTATAAGGCGGGTCTTGTACTTGTCCAAGGACCTGTTGGGCTTCCACTTGCGCCGAAAGACCCACTTGGCGCCAATGGCCTTACGACCTGGAGGAAGGTCGACGAGGTCATACACATGGTGTTGTCGCATAGCAACGAGCTCATCGACGCACGCTGCCTCCCAGTGTGCGGCCTCAAGAGAGGCTTGTGCCTCGCGCAGGGTGGCTGGGTCCTCCGGGCGTGCTCCGGAGCGGATTGAGAAAGCGTGTGCATCTCGAGCCCTAGGTGGGATGCGTACGAGTGCAGCCACGACAGCGTGCCGATGCTCGTGGTGAAGCATGACATAGCCTAGTACAGAGCCCAAGTGAAGGTCTGCAATGATGGCCGAGGTGGTCAAGCCGAGGGCCTTGGTCCAAGGGTCCCCACTCACGACTGTGGGAGTGGAGGAGACACGTGGAGCCACAGGAGGTCGAGGCGCCACGGAGCGTGGTGCGACGGTCTGCGTGCTCACCGACGGTCAGGGTCAAAGGCTGTTGCATGGACCACATGTGTAGCGTGGCAGGGCAGGCGATGGCACTGAGTTCGACGCGCCAATGGAGGCAAACGGGGTTAATGGCCTAGAAGGGCCAAAGGATGCAACCAGGGCTGCTGGCCCGGATGGACCAGCGGACGCGACTGGGGCTGCCGGCCCGGAGGGGCCAGTGGCCGCGACTGGGGCTGCCGACCCGGAGATACCAGCTGACGCAACTGGGGCTGCCGGCCCAAAGGGACCTGCGGACACGACTCGGGCTACCGGCTCGGAGGGACCAGTCGACGCGACAGTGGCTGCCGGCCCGGAGGGGCCAGTGGCCGCGACTGGGGCTGCCAGCCCGCAGGGACCAACGGACGCGTCGGGGATGTCAGCTTGGAGGAACAAGCGGAAACGACTGGGGCTACTGGCTCCGAGGGACCAGCGGACGCGACTAGGACTGCCGGCACAGAGGGGCCAGCGGCTGCGACTGGGGCTTCCGGCCCGAAGGAACCAGCGGACGCGTCGGGGGCTGCCGGCCCGGATGGACCAGCAGACACGACTGGGGCTGTCGGCTCGGAGGGACTGAGGGATATGTCACCCGGAAGCGGCAAGACAGAGGACGGACTCACCACTCCCCCACGCAATGGGACAGACACGAACGAGCCGGAGTGAATGAGGTCATGAGGAAACAGGTCCTCAAAGAAGAGGGCATCCCCGGACTCGACGATGCAGTGCCGAGAGGGATCCCAGAAGTGCCAGGCCTTGGACTGACGAGAGATACCAAGGAAGGTGCAGGGACATCCGTGGGGGGCGAGCTTGCCGCCCTGCTGCGAGGCGGATAGCCACACAATGGCCACGCAGCCCCATACACGAGCCGGGCGGAGGTCAGCTCGCTGACCGCACCAATGCTGGTACGGCGTGGACTGGCAGGGAAGGGGACTTTGGGGAATCCGGTTCCAGACCCAGGTCATGTAGGCTATGGCATTTGAATAGAAGCCATGGGAGGGACCGGACTCGACCCGCATGGTGCGGACAACGTCTGCCATGGTACGGTTCCATTATTCAAAGACACCACTTAGGGCGGGCGTGTAGGGCGCGGATGTCTCATGGTAGATTCCGCATGAGGCGAGAAAGGTCGTGGCCGCACCCATGTACTCACAACCGTGATCGGAGAGAAAGCGGCGAAGAGAGTGGCCACACTCGCACTCCGCAAGGACAAGCCAGTCCGGTATGGCTCGAGCGACATCGCTCTTCTGCCGAAGGCAGAAGACCCAACGGTAGCGAGAATAGTCGTCAGTGAGTGTGAGGACATAGCAACCGTGCTCGCCGACGGACTCGGTGGGGAGAGGGCCAATGACGTCCGAGTGGACAAGGTCAAGAGGGGCAGACGCACGAAAGGAAGACAAAGGGTATGTGGACCGCTGCATCTTCCCATGAGCGCAATCAATGCACTTAGTGCACACAGGAGAGGGAAAGTCTCCGGGTCAAAGACCTTGGCCGGCTGAGTGTGGAGCATGTTATCTATGGCAGTAGAGTGGATGTGGCAAAGGCAGCAGTGCAAGGGGCGGGTGTTCTGAGGAGAGAGCGTACTGGTGACAAACACATGGCCTGTGGCGGCCGACGGGGAGGAGATGGAAGGAGAGGAGGAGAGGCGAGGTACATGCCACATGTTGCCACGAGTGGTGGTGTGCAGTACGACAAGACCAGACGGATGCAACGACAGAGTGCCAACACCACGCAAGTGCACAACGTCCATGCTCATGCGGTCAAGGGCAGTGACGGATAGGAGGTTGAGCTCGAGACCAGGGACAAAGAGGACATCGGTCGGAAAGACGTCACCGCCAAGACTACGAAAACGAACGACACCAACACCACGGACAGGCAACACCTGTTCGGAGCCCGTCCGGACACTGGAAACATCACCTATAGGACCGAGCATACTGAAGGCCTCATGAGAGGCCGTCATGTGACGCGCGGCCTCGGAGTCGATGATCCAAGTCTCAGGGGGGTCCTGGACCGGGGTCGCCAAGTCGCTAATGGTCACATGGCAGCACGCAAGGGACGTGGACGCGGTGGAAGGAGGCACGAACCGAGACTGCCAATTGTCAAGCCACGCAACGTCATCATGGGAAGGGGTAGAGGAGACTATGGGAGACAACGAGATAGACAAGGAAACGAGACACGACCATAGCTCAGTCTCACTCATGCAGGGCTGGGCAAGAGAGCAAGAGGTGATGCAACTCGCACTTCCCTGGGGAGGAGGGCGAGGTAGGCCGAGCTGGAGCGCGATGAAGTGCTCCAGCTAACACTCACGGGAGGACGGCCCAGGAGTGTAGACCGAGTGTGGAGTGACGGCACCGGAGCCCGGGTAAGGGAAGGACGGTGCCGGTGAAGGAAAAAGAGGCGCTGACGGCTGCGGATAGTACTACTATGGCGCGGGTGTCTGCTGGACTGGTGAAGATGTCGGAGTGGCGGAGCTCCTGGACGAGGTCAAGGCGTCAAGGCCGGGGGCAGCTACGGCGGCAGAGGCGAGACGGCACTCCCGTTGGCGACGCATGGTGGTGATGACGCGCGCCTCATCCATCGGGAGAGGGCATGTGTACCACCCATACCCGGACTGGCCACAGTTGTGGCAGACCGAGCCACAACCGCTGGGCCCGGTCGACGACTGCCGCTGCAATTGCTGCGGTAGACCCTTGCCTTTCTTGCTTCGGCGCTTTTTCTTCCCCGAAGACGATGAGGTAGCTACGGTGGGGGAGGCGACGGCCACGGAGGCGA
This sequence comes from Penium margaritaceum, assembly GCA_023375785.1. Taxonomy (NCBI): domain Eukaryota; kingdom Viridiplantae; phylum Streptophyta; class Zygnematophyceae; order Desmidiales; family Peniaceae; genus Penium; species Penium margaritaceum. The sequence goes on along the minus strand of SZWC01003673.1, from coordinate 5,348 downwards.
TGGTAGGGGAGGCGATGGCAGGAGAGGCAAGAGCCTTCGTGTGCTGGAGTTGGGACTCCAGACGAGCTTCCTCAATACGGAGGAAGAGCTCGTATGTCCAAGGCATGAGGGTGCTCTGGGCCGCCATGGTGGAGAGGACGTCCTGGGGGTAGTGCACGAAGACGTCCGCGTACGCGCTCGTGCCGCCGTGCTTGATGGTGAGGAGCGCGGCAAGAGGGGGTGGAGCAGAGCTGCCGAGATGACGAAGGATGTCCTCCGCCCGCTGCCAATAGGCTGTGACCGTCTCGGTCTCTCCCATGTGCAGGGAGTTGAACTTCCGCAGCAGACGGCCAGTCTCAGCCTCGCTCGACAGGCGATGGGGATGAGTAAGGACGTGGCACGCAGCTGCAGGGTCTGGGGTGGCGCCAGCGTTGAATTCGCTGAGGGAGGGCTCGAGGGCGAGGCGGGAAGCCGGAGGGGCGACTGGGACTAGAGCACGGACGGCACGACCAGCGTCATACAACTGGTTGGCCAGGGTGGGGTCATACGGGAGGGTGTAGTATGCCCATAGGCCCTCACCGTGCGCCCAGATCCGGAAGCTATTCTCCAAGCTCCGGAACTGCTCGCCGGCCTGAAGCGACAGCGGCGGCGGCGTCTCAAAGTCTTTTTGCGTGCGGCCGGTGCCCAGAGTGGGGCCAAGGACGGAGGTCACTATCTGCCGCTAGCGTTGAGTCTGTTGTTGTGCCAGGTAGTGTGTGGCAGCAGATACAGCTGGGCTGGTGTGCCCTGGAGGGATGAATGATGGCAGTGCACTGGTGGCAGTGTGAGAAGCCAATGGCTGTAACGTTGCAAGCTGTTGCGTCAAGGCGGAGAGCTGTTGCTGAAGGGCAGCGAGGGGGTCAGGGTTGCCGCCAACGATGCCAGAGGGCAGCTGCTGCTGCTGCTGATGCTGCTACTACTACTGCTGCCGCTGCTGCCGCTGCTGCTGCAGTTGCTACCGCTGCTGCTGCTGCTGCTGCTGCAGTCGCTACACGAAAGGGGGGCTAGGGGTCCCCCAAATAGTGGAGGACCCCTCCCCACTAGGGCTACCCGCCATGGTTTGGTGCCCCTTGTTTTGTTTTTGTTGTTTCTGATGTCAGCAGTGGTTTAGGGCGGTGGGCATTCTACCCAGCCTTTGGTTGTCTTCCCCCTCCCCTTTCCCCCTTTTTTTTGTGTGTTGATGATGTCAGCAATGACGTCAGTAGTGACGTCAACAGTGGATGCTGCCGTCAGTAGCGCCGGTTGTTGGGGCCGCTGCTGCAGCTGCTGTTGTCGTTGCAGCTGTTGCTGCTACTGCTACTACTATTGCTGCTGTTGTTGTAGCTGTTGGTGTTGCTGCTGCTACTGCTAATGCAGGTTTTGTTGTTGTTGCTGCTGCTACTGTTGCTACTGTTGCAGTTGTTGTTGCTGCTGCTGCCGCTGCGGCTGCTGTTACTGCTACTGTTGCTACGGTTGCAGTTGTAGCAGCAACTATTGCTGCTGCGCGCTGCGGCGGCTGCTGTGGCTGCTGCAACAGCCAAGGCAGCTGCTGCAGCCGCGGTAAAGAAGCTGGTGGGATGGGGGTTTTTCTTTCCTGTTTTTTCTCATTTTCTTCTTTCGTATGTCACAACGGGCAGCTGCCCGCTGTTTGCTGCGAGCAGCAGGCAGCTGCTCGCTGGCAGCGAGCTGCTACTCGCCGGTAGTGGGCTGCTGCTTGCTCGCAGTAGCGAGCTGCTGCGAGCAGCTTGCTCGCTGTAGGTTGCGAGCAGCAGCAGCCGCTGCTGGCTGCTGCCGGCAGCTGCTCGCTGCTGCTACTGTTGCTGTAGCTGGCTGCTGCTACGGCTCGCTACTACGGCTGCTGCAGCCTGCTACTGATGCTGCACGCTACTGCAACTGCTGCTTGCTGCCGCTCCTACTCGCTGCTGCTGCGGGCTACTGCTGTAGGCTACTATGGGCTGCAGTTGCTGCGAGTTGCTGCTGCAGGCTGCTGCTGTTGCGGGCTATTACGAGCTGTTGCTTCTGCCTGCTACTGCTGTTGCACGCAACTGGTGCTGGCTGTCGCTGCCACTGCTCGCTGCCGTTGCATACGGCTGTCGCTGATGCAGCTGGTGCCAGTCACTGCACCTGGGTGACGGTACAACGTGCGTCGTTGCCCGCAGGTGTCGGCCGCGGCCTGCCGCTCACCTCCTTGCGTCATGTGTGGGGGTCAGTGCTGTCGAAAAAATTTCGGCAGCATTTCCCGTGGCACAGTGGCCGTTGGAAAAAATATGACGCCCCCACCAGGCGAGTCAATGCTGCCTGAAAAAATCTGGCAGTATTTCCCCTGCACTGGCGCGTATGGGGGTCCGCCTGCATTGTCTGGCACCTGTACGTCAGTCTTTTGCTGCTGCTGCTACGCTCTGGCTCTGATACCAAGCTGGAAAACCTAGGCAGCAGGTTGGGGCAGCAGCGTTGTTGATGCAGCGTGTGGGCTTCCACGCTCGTTGCTTAAGTCTGTTGCCCCCTCAGTCTGCTGCTCTAGAGTCTAAGTCTGGAAGCTCTGGGTTTGTCACTCAGAAACGCGCACGCCAGTGTTAGCGCGAGAAAGCAGCTGAAAACTGAAAGTGACTGATTAGGAATGAAGAATGAGCAACAATGGGGGACCCCTCCAGGTTCTAACTCCCCCCCACTAGTGTAGAACTTAATACTCAGCTAACCAGCCAATCAGAAAATAGGCCTAGACCTATTATCTGGCAGGCAAGGTTTTCTCATTGAACCCTGCCAGACGTCGTCAGCCCAAAAGCCGGTCGTCGTCCGTTTTGCTTGAAAACTGGACCATATCATAACATCGATGCTACAAACGTAGTCGTGCGGTCAGAATTAGCTAGAAAAACAGCAGCAAAGAATTATGGCTGCCCGAACCCGGGCAGTGCCAACGACAGTCAGTGAAGCCAAACAGGGCCACACAGCAGGAGACATGGACCCTAGGCACAGCATGATGTTGCAGACGCCATGCCACAACCAGACACAGCGCTAAGTGCATGCAGACAGCATCTGCAATGGCAGTGACCGCCGGCGGCCCGACCACCGAGGAGGCCTGCCGATGGAGCTGAGCGCATCGCCTGAGGGAGGAGGCTCCAGCGAACGGTGAGTGAGCCTCAGCGCGCATCGGCTCCATCGAGCGACACTCCAGCAGCGTCGAGTTTCATCGTTAGTCATTTGCACGCCGATGTACACAAGCCGGGAGGACACAACAGAGTAGAATGAGAGATGCACCAAAACCAACAACTGTCATGCCGTAGCTGCTGGATAAGTCCCTGGTCGATCCGGAGTCCCATCGGGTCGTTACGATCTCCTGTACGGCCGCCGCTCACCATCAGCTCCGGTTGCACCTGTAGCTGCCACGGCCATGGCTTGTGACGGGTGGAAGCCACACACACCAACACGTGGTAGCTCTTTGGAAGTTGGTGGTGGGTGGAGTCGCCACCCGTCGGTGCTCCAACGGCAATTGGGTCTGCATCAAGGATGTGCACAAGCATAGACATGGACGGGTGGTCACAAGAGGCTCTACAAGCGGACGGGGACGATCTACATGACAACCCTGCCAGCATGGTGACTTTGTGGCTCTTGGCTCCGTTGGATACATTCAGTGTGTGCACTTGGAATCGGGCTATTTCTTGCCCGCCCACGGGTGTGTGGTTGTGTGGTTGATGATCCATCTGTTGACTTGTACACGGTTAACGTGATATTCGTCCCTGCACTTGAGCTGAGTTAGCATCATGTTAGTGCATATACCATGATGGGTTCTTATATTGAGCACTCTGCTGAAACTTCCATGGTGACTGCACGGAACATTTTTATTTTCGTTTCCTACTTTCGTTTCCTACTTTCGTTTTCTACTTTCGTTTTCTACTTTCATTTTGTACTTTTGTTTTCTACTTTCGTTTTCTACTTTCATGATGTTTCTTGTGCTGATGCTTGCGAGGTGAGCTTCATCGCTTCTTGACATGTTTGTGGAATGCATATCGTGAATCATATGGATCCTCCTGCCTTCATACAAAGATTTCTGCTGCCATGCCTCACAGCAAACTGCAACATCTGCCCAGAAACCTCCCCATGTTGCATGACCATCTTCCTAAGAAAAAAACACATTCCCATATCAAGAGAGTGCATTATTCAGCTGGTCAAAAGTTTGGTCTTTCAACAACGAGCACAAGCCTCCCCCAGACCCACCATTCTCAAGTCCACTCCCCTATTTCATTTTGATTTTTTCTTTCAGTCAGACAGGAACAGACACAATTGTGCCCATGCAAGAGGCAGCTTCCATGCAGACCAACAGCTTTAGCTGCCTACATTTGAGGTTCCGCTTCTGTCCGGTCCACCTGAAATTCCTCCATGGGGTCTGAACAGCACCAACAGTCCTGCTGCTGCTGCCACAGGCTATGGTCTACTGCGTCAGTCATGCCCTGCTGCCGCTGTCCCGTCCTGTCATCTGCTTGCATTGGTTGAACCCTGTCTTCCGCCTCC
>SZWC01003672.1:105032-129375 GCA_023375785.1 Penium margaritaceum | reverse complement strand
GGCAAGACTGGACCTGACACAGAGGCAAGAGTGCCAACAGGAGCATATATGGTAGTAGGCGAGACTGGACCAGTCACAGAAACAGGAGTGCCACCAAACGCAGGTACTGGCACAGAAGTAAGCGCGGGAACAGAAGCAGGGGAACCTGTGGGGCGTGAAACAGGTTGTACAGGCGAGGTCCCTGGACCGACGGCGATGATCGCCCGGTCATCAAGGGCCGGAGACCGAGAGGTGAAGGGGGCTCGAACGGACACATCAGCCTGGTGAGAGGTGCTCGCTGGCGTAGAAGTCTCCCCCATCCGCCGAGAACCCTCACAGGTAGGAACATGTGTGGCGGAGAGTGCCGTGATCGAAGTCAGGTCACGATAGGTGAGAGACTCGAAAAAGAGCGTGTCGCGTGACTCAATGACGCGACGACGAGTAGGGTCCCAGAAGCGCCAGGCTTTTGACCGCGGGGAAATGCCTACGAAGGCACACAAGCGGCCCCAAGGTGAGACCTTGGACCCCTGCTGGTCCTTGGTGTACCACACGGAGGCCAGGGATCCCCAGATGCGAGCGAGACGAAGGTCAGCACGGTGTCCAAACCAGAGCTCATACGGTGTAATCTAGTCCCGAAGCGGACCATGCAAGAGGCGGTTCCAAACCCAAGTCATGTAGGCAAAATCCTCAAAGACAAAGGACTCAGGGAGACCGCACTCAAACTGCATAGCGCGAACCGCATCCTCCATGGTGCGTTTCCAGCGCTCGGAAACACCGTTCTACTGAGGGATAGCAGGAGCGAAAACCTGGTGAAAAATCCCGTGCTCAGCAAAGAACCCGTCCATCTCGCCAAGGAACTCACCGCCGTGATCTTAGCGGAAGGTATGTAGCATGTGACGTGACTCACGCTCAGCCATCACTAGCCAGAGACGAACCGCAAGGGCGGCGTCGCTCTTCTGACGCAGGCCGTTGACCCACCGCATCCGGGTAAATTCGTCAGTCGGAGTCAAAACATACCGGCCCCGATCAGATAGGGACTCGACCAGAAGAGGACCGAGAAGGTTTGAGTGAACTAGCTCGAGAGGGCGAAGCGCTCGGGAATGAGAGTCAGGGTAGGTGCATCGGTGCATCAGTGCATCTTCCCCTGAGTGCAAAAGAGACAGTCGGTCTTGGGTGGCTTCTCGAAAGAAGCCGCGTCAAGACCGAGAGCTGGCTGTGTCCGAATGATCTTTGACACAGTTTCGGAGCCCACGTGACACAGACGGCGATGAAGCAACCGCTGGTGGTCTGGAGACAAAACACCAGTGACAAAGACCCGATCGGAGGAGGAAGGAGAGCAAGGGGAGGAGGTCCAAGAGACGTGATACGGATCATCTACGACTGAGGCACGAAGGACAATGCTGCGAATGTCAGTAGTAGTCATAGTCGCTGAGTCTGCGGTATGCTCCAGAGTGGCCCATCAGTGTGCAGGCACACACAGAGAGCAGGCTGAGCTCAAGGTCAGGCACAAACAACACGTCGGAAAGGTACAAGGGGCTAGACGGACCGTCAAAACATACAACCCCAACACCATGGACTGGCAAGGATTGACCAGAGCCTGTATGGACAGAACGGACAGACGTGACAGGACCGAGAACAGCAAAATCACTACGACGACACGTCATGTGATGAGTGGCACCGAAATCGATGATCCAAGTGCCACCGGAGTCACGACTGGTGGACGTCACTATATAACGGGCAATGGAACACGCGGCATCTGAGGGACACTGAGCCGCCAGTGGAGAGGAATGACTCAGGGCACAAAGATGAGACTCATGAACCCAATCACTGTAGTCAGGCCCATCATCATCACATGTTGACTGTGCTCTCCCACACGCGTCGTCACGACCCACATGAATGGACGTACAGACACTCTGTGGACCACCGGACGATGACAACACACTCGCACCTCCCTGAAAGTGGAGCGCCAGAAGATGTCGGAGCTCAGCAATGGTACGGTCGCGTGGGTCCGGATCACTGCTACTCGCCGGTGAGGAAGCAGGAACAGCTGTAGTCGTGGCCGCCGCGCGTCCAGAGGATGGCGAGGATGACGTGCTAGACGTGGAACGGAGGGCTTGTGCATCCTGGAGCCCACGAGTAATCCGCGCCCAGTCGAGCGGCTGCTTACACTCGGTGTAGCGATGGGCGCCTCCACAGCTGTAGCAGTGAACAGGATGTCCACTGCTACCACTGGATGACGACTGCTGCTGTGACTGCTGCTGACCTGATCCACGCTTCCCCTTCTTCTTCTTCCCCTGAGCTACTACTGCAACACCCTGTGTCTGAGTGGGTGTGGGCGGGGCCGAAGAGGAGGAGGAAGTTGAGGACATGATGGAGGATGAAGAAGGAGACTGTAGGAGGGAAGATGGTGGTGATGCGACGATTCCTGCAGCAAGAGAAGTCTCCTGATAGGCCAAGGCTGCCTCGCGGGCTGAAGTCACCTGGAGGAAGAGCTGATGCACCCAGGGGAGAAGCTGCAGAGTGGCTGAAAAGGGCTCGAGGACAGCGTCGCTGTACCGTGTGAAGTTGTCAGTGTACTCAAGGCGAACTCCGAGCATCATCATACGGAGCGCCCACAACTGTGTGCCTCTTAAGGTCCCAAGGCGCGTGTAGATGCGCATGGCGCATCGCCAGTAATCAGCTGCAGGCTCTGCACGCCCTTGACGAAGAGAGTGGAAGGCACGAATGTGCGCTGCACGACTGGCGTGCGTCTCTGCGGCTAGCAGAGATAAGGCCAGATCCCAACCTCTGCGTGGATCGGCGCCGGTGCCTGTGCCGGCCTCGCCAAGGAAGGGGCGAAAATGGACGACGGTCTCGTGTGGCATGGCATAGAGGAGTCCGCGCATCGCCCTGGTTGCTGCCAGTACCTGTGCTAGGTCTGTAGGCTGATACGGGCTGTGGTAGTAGGGCCACACTTCCTCTGAAGTAGCCCAAACCTGAAAGAGGATCTCCCAGGAGTCGAAGTCGTCCTCATTGATGTACCTTGGAGGTGGTGTCTCAAAGTCCTTGGGTTGCCGCTCCGTGGGGAGAGCAACCGCAGGCCGAGGAGGACGAGGGACAGGGAAGACTCTTGGAAGGGGATAGTCACCGGGATAGTCGGGTGACGATCGTTTCGGAGGAAACCGGGGAGATCGGGTGCCAGTCTGCAACTGACGGAGGCGCTCCTGAAGAACTCAAATCTCATGATCCGGGGAGTCGCCTGGCATGCATGGCAGGAATGGATCATCATCCAGGAGGTCAGGAGGTGGTGGGTCAGGTCTAGCTCCTGTCACGGGTGCCTCAACCCACTGCTGTGTAGAGGCCGTGACACCGACAGCTCCCTCGGAAACCTGCCGTGGGACCGTGGACTGGGCACGCAGACCCTCAGTCAGAGTGCGGTTGGCATTAGTCTGCTCTCGCTGTAGGTGACGCATCTCATCCTGCTGGCTCCGCAGGTCCTCAATGGCCTGCGAGCGTGGGCTCAGGACCCCAAAAGAAGAGGAGGAGGGATCACCTGTCCCCTTCTCCTTGTTGTCAGACGAGTCCATGTCGCCTCTCAGTATGAGTCAAAAGGTCAGGTTTGTCGCATTGCAAAAGTGTCAGCGTTTCTCGAGGAGTTGAGACGCTGGCAATTTTTGATTGTCCAGCCCAAAATGTGGCTAAGTATGGTGCTAACGTCAGCAAGTGGTTGCTGACGTCAGCACGACCTGATGACGTCAGCAAGAAAAATTGCTAATATCAGCTTGACTTCCCTTGTCCTATTTTTTCCTTTCGCGGTTCTGCACGAGCGTGTAGCCGCTCCGCGGTGGCTGTGCACAAGCTACTGCTATAGCTGTGTTGTCAGCTGCAGCAGCAGTTGCGTGGCTACATGCGCAGCAGTGGCAGCAGCGGCTGCGCAATGCCACTGCGTTGCTGCGCGCTGCGGCTGCTGCTAGCTGCCACCGCGGCGCGCTGCTGCTGCTGCCACTGCTGTGCTCCTGTTGCTGTAGCTGTTGCTGCTCTGCTGTTGCCACCGTGGCTGCCGCTGCTGCTGCTGCGCTGCTATTGCCGTCGCTGCTTCTACTCTGCTGCTACTGCCGCCGCTGCTGCCGTTGCGCTGCTATTTCCGCGACCGTCGCTGCGGCTGCGACGGCGGCTGCACTCGCTACAGCCACCACGCGCTGCTGTAGCTGCTGCTACGACGCTGCTGATGCCGCTGCTGCTGCTGCTGCTCTGCTACTATGTTGCTGCTGCTCTACTGCTATGCTACTGCTGGCACGGTGGCAACGCCGCTGCTACGGTCTCACGTGATGGGTGTGGGCTGCGTCGACGACGACCGGCTGTCTTCGACACGCCCAAGTGGATCTGCTGCAGTAGTGACTATCACTACTGCTGCTCTGTTACATCTTTGCTGCGCACCTCAGTGAGAACTGTCTCACTGCTCGGATACCATGAGAAGATGCAAGGAAGCTTTCTAGCAATACTCCCGTTGACAAGGCGTCAGTGCCTGATTAGACGATGACGACAGTCACAAGTCGTGCACGCAACGGCAAGAGTTTGGTTAGCGGACACAAGGCAAAGTGTCTGAATGCTTCAATAGCATTTGCAGAGAGGAATGACAAATGACAGGTCCATCGCATAAGTACCTGCCGCGGCGCACGGTGGGTGTCACACACGGCAGTGCAAGGTCTGTCCTAAAACCGGCCCAAAATCACTGTTTTGGCCGTAACTCTGCGCACACATGTCAGAATGCTACGCCGTCTAAACCTAGATGTGCAGGCTCACAAGACAGACGCTACGACTGGTCACATGCATGCATCCATTATCAGACGGTGGACACGCAATGCAAAAACATGCAAATCGGGCTCATGGCCAGTCCGTCGAAAAACTCCTGCAAGCTGCAGAATAAACAGCAGGAAGTCCCAGCAGTGTCCGAGGCTGTGGAACAGTAGTCGGCCAGCTCCAAGCTCGTAGTCCGTCGCCATTCGCCGCACCGGTGTCACCAAGGCCCGCCTCATGGATCTGCACGAGTATGGACACGGCCGAGTGGTCACAGTAGACTGTACAAGAACGTCACAAATCACAACACCGGCCACATCGGTAATTGTTGGCACCGACTATCATCATATCTATGCAGAAGTGGCAACAGCAAATTACACTATCCTAGCGCGTCCGAGCGTATCCTATTCCCAACAGGTCAAGCTGGCATCAACAGCAGCCCGGCAATCTAAGAAGATGCCTGGAAACATTCTACACCCGTTGCAACGATAGGGCAACGCTTTCCAAGCTAGCTAAGGTAAGTGCAAGCAATGCAATTATGAGAGAGCAAGGGCTCAGCCAGGGGAGACACGTTGCATTTTCAACAAAGTTTTTACAAAGTGGAATCGCAATTGACAACTGCTGAGAGAGTTGGGAACGTACCGGGAGAACCCACGTGAGAAGGCAAGTGACGGCCAAGAGAGATGAGTCACTCAACAGTGAGCTGTTGACTGTCAGGGAGGAGGACAAGGGCAAGCAAGCAGCAAACTCGCTCTCGCTCGAGTCCTCATCTCCACCACGCGACAGCCTTGGGTGTCGAACCTGTCTCCCCCCCCCTTGTTCTCTTGCTTTTTCTCAATCACACTGCAGTGCACCAACCACCGGTATAAACCTGGGTGACCTAGCCCTAGCAACAAGTTAGCAAGAGTCCGTGCCACCAACAAGTCAGTGAGGGCATAAGTGATGCCGTTCTCCCCATGGATCAGGACCACGTCTCGGTGATGGTGAACGCGCCGGCAGCAGAGAATTTTCTTGCTTAGTCACCTGCATTGGTGATGAGTGATGAGTGAGGTGTGCAACGAGGCCAGAGGTCACAACGTGTCTGAGACACAGAACCAACACTCCCCCATGACCCACACCCAAGGCACAGCGCACGTTCACGCGGAAGTCACAATGCGTGAAAAAAAAGTTGTACATGAGCATGCACAGGAACGAGGACTCAACCGGGAGCATCACGAGCACAAAACAAGCCGACGGTATGGACTTCATCCTTGAAGACGTTGCTGCTGAGCGCCTTTGTGAGAAAGTCAACTCTCTGTTGTTGAGTGTCAACCCAGAAGACCTGGACATCACCTGCAGCCACTCTCTCTCAAAATGATGCTCAACATTGATATGCCTAGTGCAAGTGTGGTGCAGGCCATCATGCTTAGCAATAGCCTTGATGCTTTGATTGTCGCACCGTAGTGTGATGCAAAGAATAGGGACACACAAATGTTGGAACAGAGGACAAGGTCAAATGCTCTCACACATGCCTGCCCCAAATGCAACATACTCAGCCTCACTAGAGCTGCGAGCAACACAAGACTGTTTACCGCTCTTCCACGCCACTGCGGTTCCACCAATGAGAAAGATGTAATAATGTGACTACGAGTATGAGCATCATGGGCCCGGTCACTTTCGGTCTATCAATCAACCACGACTGACGGTTGTGCTCAATAGCAAGGACTGGTGCGAGCAGTGGACAGAGCGTATCTGACGGCACAAAATGCAGCCTCCAAATTCCATGCTTGCGAACACTGTGAGAACTATGCCAGAAAGTTCATGGCAAAGGTAAAGTCCTTCCTTGTCGTCGTCGCCATGTACATGAGAGAGCCAATCATGTGAAGGTAGACTGTCAAGCGACCGGCTCTCCCAGCTTCAACACATCTATTGTCTTCAGCAGCCTCTTCCCAGCTGGGGTCATATACTTGGACGCTGTGGGTACTGGCTTGAGGAGGGAGGCAAACCGCTCGCCCAGGCTACGGACATAGACAGCCTGGTGAAGGTGGAGTACGCAGCGAGAGCGGTCTCGTTCCAGCTCCATGCCCAAGAAGAAACGAGTCGGTCCCAAGTCCTTCATCTTACTTGTGGACTGTAGGAGTGCCTTCACCGATCTCACAGCCTCCAAACTGGGTGATTCTACTTGCAAGTCATCCACATAGACAAGGAAAACAACAAAAGGGGCTGACAGAGGAGTGAAAAAGAGAGAGGGATCAACAGTGCTTCATTGGAAGCAGCCCTTTTGAAGTGTGGATGTGATCTCCTAGTTCCAGCACCGAGGCAACTGTTTTGGGCCATGGAGGGCCTTCTGCGGTCGCCAAACTCTCCAATGGCGACCGCGGAAGGCCCTTTATGGCAAGGGGTTTGGCGACCCCCTTGATTCTCCAATTCCATTGGGGAATCAAGGGGGTTGAACCGTGTAAATCTCCTCGTCTAACTGTCCATGCCAAAAATTATTGTTGACGTCCATGTGCTCCAGCTCCTAATCATGTTGAGTGACAAGGCTCAGCAAGGCCTGGGCTATGGTGTAACGGCCAATTGGCGTGGATGTCTCCTCAAAGCCGACACCAGGGACTTGGGAGAATCCCTTGGCCGCGAGACTAGCCTTGCATGTTTCAAGCGTCCCATCGGGCTTGTGCTTGCGCCGGAAGACTTATCGTCAATCAATGGCTTTGCGCCCTGGTGACAGGTCAACCAGATCATACACAGCATGGTCGTCAAGCACCTTGAGCTCATCGCGCATCGCGGCTTCCCATTGCTATGCATCAGGAGCCACGCGTGCTTGACGCACAGTGGTAGGCTCAGGTGTTAGGGATGCAGTGCCAATGGTTGCATGACACTTAGTAACAGTGTTATTGGCAGCAGCAGCTATTGCATATGTGTTCTCGGATATGAGCAGGCATACCATAGGGAAGAGCTGGGATGAACAAGATCCGTAGTAAGCCCTAGGGAATCCATGCCCATTGGCACAACAGGAGACTGAGGCGTCTTTGACCGAGGACGGATAGACGTTGTAGGGACACTGGAGGTGCGGGGGGAGAAGTGCACGGAGGCGCCCGCCACGAACGAAGGGTGAGACAGGTGCAGGTCCAGTGGGCTCTACTGACAGAGGAGGGTCTGCCACAACAGGAAAAGCCAGACTAGACGACGATGGAGAAGTGGGTGGTGACGTAGACACAGATGCGAGGGAAGGCGGGGATGTGACCGGGAAGAAAGGCATGCTCGACAAGCTGGACGGTGAGGAAGGAAGGGACAGTGAGGCAGGTGGAGGCATCAAGCCTGACGAATGGGGGAGAGTGGAGGATGCAAGCTTTGAGGTCACGACTGGAGGGACTGCAAATGGGACAGGACCGAGTTCCCCCCAAGCCGAGAGGGTAGAAGAAGGGATTCAGCGTCCAAGAGACGACCAAGGTCACGAAGAAAGACCAACCCAAAGAACAATGCATTCTGGGATTGAAGAACCCGTTGGCGCATGGGGCCCCAAAACCGCCAAGCTTTTGACCTAGAGAAGACATCCAAGAAAGGGCAAAGACGACCTCTAGGAGAAAGCTTGCCGTTGCACAGGTCATGAGGCAGATGGACGGAGGCAGTACTGCCCCAAACTTGAGCGAGAAGAAGGTCGGCACGAGTGCCTCACCAGCGCTCAAAAGGTGTGATGGAACACGGGAGAGGGCCATGGGTAACGTGGGACAGGCCCATGGGGAATGTGATTGCAGACCCAGGTCATGTAGCTCATAGCCTCAAAGGCAAAGAGCAGGGAAAGACTAGACTCAGGCACGAAACTCTGGACACCGTTGGCAAGTGTAGGGTTCTAACGTTTGGAGACCCCATTTCGCTGGGATGTGTAGGGAGCATAATTCTCCAGACACCACCATGTAGAGGCAAAGAAACTTACCGTGGGGCCAAGGAACTCAACGTCGCGGTCGCTGCTGAAACAACACGAAGTCCGCTGATAGGTGCGCTCAGCCTAAGCAAGCCAGGTCTCAATAGTGGGATAGTCATCGCTTTTATGATGCAGAGTGAAGACCCAACGGAAGCATGAAAAATCATCAGTGAGACACAAGACGTACCAACCGGCATCACCAAGGAGGTTATGAGGGAGGGGACCCATGATATGGGCATGCACACGGTCAAGGGAATGACTGGACTGAGATTCAGAATCAGTGAAGGGAGAACGATGCATTTGTACTTGGGCACACTAAAGGCAATCAACAGTACAGTGAGTAGGGAAGGTAAAGGGGGACAAGCCCGAAGTTGGCTGAAGACGGAGCATGCTAGCGATGGCATCGGTATGGAAATTTGCAAGATGCCGATGCAATTGCTGGACAAGGTCAGGAGGGGGGGGGAGGGGGAGAGAGAGAGAGAGAGAGAGAGAGAGAGATAGAGAGAGAGAGAGAGAGAGAGAGAGAGAGAGGAGCGACATGGACAAGACCAGTGCCGACAGAGTCGGCAGAAGGGGAAAACATGGGCACACAATACAACTTATCACATTTGACCCCGTACAAGACATGAGGCCAAGATGTCTCTGGAAAACTCGAAACCTAATGATAAAGCCTTATCTGGAGCCGCATAACTTCCCCAATTAGGACCTCGTTGGGTGGTTAGCCCAGACGGGCATGTTCTCAAGGGACGTGATATGGTCTGGAGGGTCCAAACCCAAGAGGCCTCCCTTCGACAATGTGCGAGTAGTCTGGTGAGCAAGGACCATTCTCGCCTGACCCATACCTCCTCCTATAGATCCCTAGTAGAGGGCACCCCTGATGGCCCGAGCAATATGCTTAACATGTCTGGGGCTATGGTTGATGCTGTAGCTGGAGTACTACTAGGGGAAGCAGTTGGGGCATGAGTTGATGTGGTGGAACATGCAATAGCGGGCGAGGGGGAGAAAGACATTAGTGGTGATTTGTTCCTCGTTTCTACTTGTAGGTCATCAGCTCCTAGACGACCAACGAGAGCGGTGCAGACAATAGTCGAGCCAACGATAGGTTTGGCTTCAGCATCATCCATGAATTCATCGCCATTGGCATCGGCAGGGGTTTAAAGGTTGGAAGCGGCAGGGACAGAGGAAAAAATAGCGCCTTTGCCTACCAGGAGGGCCTTTGTAGGAGCCTTAGATGGAATCTCCATTAGGTTTGTAGTGGCGGCTGCTCAAGCCGTTTTTTTTAGCAGGGGCAGCTGCCGATACTCTAGTGGTGGTAGCGGTAGGGACAGTGGTTGGCGTAGGAGTTGATGTTGCGGCACAGACAGCGGGGGAGCCATAGCATGAGATGCAAGTGATGCCGCTAGGCCAGGGCAGCGGAGTGCTAGCGTCACAGGCTTACACACTTTAGGTGTTCATACTAGGGGTCACATCTAGTCATCCAAGGCATTGCGCCTCCTCTCCCTCCACCTCTCCCTCCACCTCACCCTCCACCTCCCCCTCCATCAACTCCCACTTCAACCTCCCTCTCCACCTCCTCCTCCACCTCCCCCTCCACTTCCCCCTCCATCGCTCTCCCATCTTCCTCCATGTCCCTCCTCCACCTCCCCCTCTTCCGTCTCTATCACTTCGTCTTCCTCCCCTTGGTCACCTCGTCCGCTCTCATCCCCATGCCTCCTCCTCACCATCCTGGGGATCAGCCTCATTGGCTCTCCTTCAACACTTGAATGGAAAAAAATGGATCGTGGCGGGGCTGGACAGTTGCGGTGTTGTGCAGCCCAGCATGGCTCCCATTATAGTATACTTGAAAGTTCCTTCCGTAATCGAGGACCAATAATGATACGGAGTGTGCGGCATTGCATTTGGGTTTTGGCCTGTAAAGTGGGGTCCATGTTTGCTGGTCATTGGGGACTCCCTCTTGCTGCTTATCCAGATGCACCACAGATGGTGCATCATGAAGGAGCAGTTCACGGACGGAACGACAAGGCGCATGTATTCATCAACTACTTTCACAGGATCACATATGCTGGAGTAGAACTTGTTTGCAATTAGAGTATCATGGATGGGACTTACTAGCAAGGTTGAGCTCCCAATGGTAGTCACGTCAATATTGCCAGAGTTTTAAAGGATGGAGATGGAGATGCTTTCAGTTTTGGGGGATGTTTTTTGGGGTGGTTTCAAGGCTCTAGGTTAACCCACATGAGAGCAGCATGGCTCGCAGCAGCCTCTTCCATTCTCTGAGGCTTGGGAATTGCTTGAATCTGTGTGGTTGGAGAAGTTGGGTGTTGCAATGCTAGGGGTTTGGCTTGACAGATTGGACCTGTACATTCTAGCTCCACTGGTGTTGTGCCACTAGTATGGGGAGTCGTCCCATCAGGTGTCCGCGGTCTTCGAGCAATGCATGAGATGGATCTTAGCGGCTGGCATGTCGTCGGAAGAGGCGACCTTGCGATACTGCTTTTCCATATCTAGGTGTTGTTGCGTCGTGTGATCATGGAGGGAGAGGGCTTGCAACATCAATTTATCATGTGAGAGCACCAACTACAGTAGCTTGGGACGGGGCCAAGAGGTGCGGCCCATCAAGGGGCCAACAGTGGAGAAGGACCAGGACCTGCTAGAGGGAGCGGCCGGCATGAGAGTGGTTTGTAAGGAGAGCATTTGACGGTCAGCCAAATAATTCTTGAGCTTTGTCAGCCATTCCAGAGAGGGGAGTGTACTGGGCCCTTCGACGAGATGTGGAGAGAAACTCAACCAACCCTTCGCTCTTTGAAGGAAAGTAGTCATGTCATAGGCCCAACTATGCAGGTAGGCTGTCACCTAAGTTCACCAAGGAGACCTCGGTCATGCCATACAGCTCTTCTATGCTCCACCTCCAGATTTTGGGTCTTTGCCGTCCTCCAAAAGCAAGACCCTCTAGCGGAGTCCCCTACAGCCTCGTGGGTCAGCACCTTCCTCATGAAGAAGGATGCACTGATTGGCATCTCAGAGGAGTTGGTGGATGAGATGCTTTGGGAAGGGCTCAAAGGTTCAACGGCGAGACTTGAGGGGCTATATTCGCATTTTCTGTCGGATCTCACATTATGTCAGCCATCAAGGGTGGAGGATCTCACAGGTATTATGCGAGTGCTCCTCAGAGAAGAGCTGCCGGTACAGGTGGCAGCGCTGCTTTGGCGAAGTAAGTTGATGCCCTTCTTAAAGGGGGGGTCAGAAGAGGATGGTGTAAGGCATTGTACCGTTTTCCATGTCGACCCCTGCTCAAGCAGGACAAGGAGAGGGTGTGGAAGTTTTTGCAACTGCTCCACTTCAGGAAGGGGATATCGAAGGGGGTGCCTCTATTGGTCAAAGGGGTAAGGGCGATTGTGGTTGCTAACCCGTCCCTCTGGATCCATTGTCTAGACATCCACAATGCCTTCAATGAGGTTGAGAAGAAGTGTATGCTTCAGGTAGTGAGAAATACATTCATAAGGTGTTGGATTTTGTTTCTTGTATAGTTTTGCATGGATTTGGCACATGTATCATTATTTGGAATGAATTCTCTGACCATCTTGGACAGCTTGTGGGGGTGCAGCAGGAGGACCCTCGTAGTCCATTGCTTTTTTACCTATTGATTCTCCCGTTGCTTATGGCGGGTGCACAGGTTTTGGGTGGTCAAGGCGATACAAGAGTGTTTCAGGATGACACGTCCCTCTGCATGCCCCAATCCAGGTTAGAGGTAGCCTTTGACCCCATGATGGAGGTCGTAGAGATTCAGGGGTCGTACATCTATCCTCAAAAGTGCATGCTTTGGCGTTGCTCAGGTGACAATCCACCTACAAAACTTGCAAAGATCCCTCTAACCTCAAATGGCGCCATCCTCTGCGCCTCGTCAAAAGCGTTTGTGTCCCTTGGGCACAGATGCTTTTTTGGAGGAATAGTCTGAGTGGTTTAAGGAGTAGTTACTCAGGATAAAGTATTTGCAGCATCTTGAGGATCCTCAGGCATTGGCCACCATTCTACGCATGTCTGTCATTCCATGTACGGGGTTCTGGTGCGGCTCTTACCCCCTAAATCCTTTTGGCTATAACACTGGACAAGTTTGACAACGTTGTCTAGGAGGCCTTCCTTGGCCTCATTTAGCCATCTGATGTAGCAGAAGATACTCGGGAGGGGGATTTCCAAGCGGTTGTTTGGTTACATCTCCAGTTGCCATTTTTCAGGGACATTGAGGTTTTTTTACGGTGAGAGATAGAACCCCATTGACTTATGTCTGCGCGTTAGGCTCTCTTCTCTTAGTTTGCACGGTTTTGGCCCTTTTCTTCCAAAAGAATAGGAGATCAGACCATGTGAGTTACATGATTCGGCAGGAGAGTCGTTGTTGGGGTGCTGGCATGCAAGGCGTTGTTCTTTGGATACATGCAACCCGAAATTCGTGGAAGATCAGGTCCATCCCTTAGCATAAGATTTTCTACATCTATGCGCAACTATTGTTAGAGATTTTACTGGGATTCTGTAGTCAGTGTTGAGAAATGATTTTAGCATGTAGTTGGAGATTTCATGGTTGTTTCCATTCATTAATTTGAGAGTTGAAATGGTGTTTTTAAAATGGTCATTTGAGTCAATATTCGAGGAGATAAGGGATGAGAGAAGACAAAGATTTCATGTAAAATTCAATTGGCAGGCCATTAGGTCCTGGGCATTTGGCTTCATGGAGGGAGAGAATGTTATCAATATTTTCTTATAGAAAGAAAGCCGAAAGAAGGTAGTGGGTAAGCTCAAAGGGTCCAACTTTGTGTGGAAAATTGACTAAGGATAGGATGCTAAGATAAACAATTTGTCTTCATAGAGTCATACATAAAAAGGCATAGATGGTTTGACGAATGATGCTTTCTTTATTTGAGATTGTGTGATTGTAGAGTAATGATTGGATACATTTTTCATGGAATTTTTTTACGGATGTAATTCGGAATAAAAAAGAAGGAATTTTGGCTTTTGATTATGCTAGATGCAAGATTTAAGGAGGAGGAAATTTTACTCATGCAGGAGGTATTGGTTGAGTTTTTCTCAGAGGTTTATGACGATGATATGTGTATTCTATTTGGAATATACATGGTATTTTTAGGCGACAATCGGAGATTTGTGGACCAATGTCTTGAGGGTGTTTGTTTGTTGTTAATTTTCCATGATAGAGTATGGCATGAAAAATGTTTTTGCCTCGTGTTTAAAACTTTCCCCAAATGAGAAAGATAAGGCATGTCTAAGGAATTCCACAGCTTTTGGTCATTAGAGGTGGGCGACATCCATTCTCCAATGACGAGGACCTTGCTTAGGCATCCCTGGTTGATTGAGGAGGATCACATCCCATTGACGATGATCAGAGAAATCGGGGAAGAGAATTTGATGGGAGCTCGAAGATAAGATAGTGTCCAGGTCGTGTGAGCAACAAACACTGTTGATTCTCATCCCGTCTCCTTGGCCAAATAGGAGAGTGGAAGAATGTTCTTCCTAGTGATGTCTGCAAAATGAGTTGGTGTGTAAGTGCTTACAACTTTCTTATTGGAAGAAAGATGAATCATGCGAGTCAAATTTATTCGTTGAACTATCTAAAGGAGACTCAACAAAAATGAAGGCCCATGCAATCATGGTATGAGGGTCACATTGCTCGTTGAGGAATCAGTTAAATCCTTGTCAGGAAACTTCTTCCTTTCTCAAGGTTGGATGGGGAAGCATACACTCATGATATTGAAGGCAAAAACTTGCCACATGAGAAATCTAATTAGAATCCGGTGGTACTATTGGACTTGATTTGTCTTTACATGAAAGGCCTCATTCAATTAAAGGATGCTTTGGATGTCTTTGGTGTTTTGTGGGGGGAATATTCTTTTTGAATGAGAGGGAGAGGATGCGTTTGAGGTTAGGGGATGCCAAGTAGGTACCTTGCAGTGTAAGGATATCGGTTTTACAGAAACATACGTAGGAGAGGAGAGTGTCCACTGCATTTAGGAAGCATATGATATTTTTGTTAAGGATAGTTATTTCAAGGTGGTTTGGATGGATGTGATGCTTTGTCTTCTAGGAGCTTGATTAGAAAATTACCATTGGGGGGGATAACCATTGATTGGGGGTTTGACAATGTAAGAAGTGGTGAAGGGAGGTGGTTTCCATTCACACTTTCCATGATAGAAGATTGGTGTTTGGTCAAGATTTAGGAGTGTTTCTCCCATTTTCCCAAGAGAGTAGTCTATTACTCGTACCATGGGTTAGAGCTTGGGTGGGGAGGATCGAGCAGTTAGGGGTGTTTGAGAGATCATGGAGAATCATTGGATAAATGTATGATTAAGTGCTTTTTAATGGATTGTGCCAGCTCTTTAGCGTCAAACACCAGCACCACAAGTTTTTTTTTCTTTCGTGGGCGAGCACAACATTGACATCGTCAATACAGTCCATGTTGAAATCACCTTTGACAGTATTTGAGGATGTAAACTAGGGCAATCCTGGTTAAAGAGAATGGATGACCACCGTCTAAGCTTTTGCGTACAACGAGAGGAAAGAGGGTTGGGGTATTAGAGTAGGGGGACAACTAGAACACAAAATTGAGGTGTAGATATTAGGGCCTTACATAAGAATACACATGCTGCTTGTAACATGATTTCCTAGAGGGATTGAAGGGACGTTGGTGGATATGTGTAGGGGAGCGATAAATGAGGCTCTGCGAGAAGGAGTTGAGGTGATGGGTTGAGAGGGGAGAGAAAATCTAGTATGCAAGGCAATAATGGGGTGAGGTGAAATGAGATTTGGGGAGCTTAGATTGAAGTAAATACATGATAGAGGATTAAGGGAGCAAGAGAGGGCTTTATGTACTCATATGCAATTGAGTTAGTAATACAAGTCTTTTATTGCTTCAGATTTAGAGCATTGTCAACAACGAGGAAATGCATAAACAGGGAGGCATGATGGTTTGAGACAATGTTTCAAGATGTGTGATGCTTCTTGGCGTTGACGAGATAAAAACACATGCTAAGGGGGTTGCTTTGGCCATACAAGCTGTAATTGAATGAGGAACATTTGAGGAGGAGGAGGCCATAATGCATGGACGAGAAGATAACGGAGGAAAACATTTGTGGTTGGGAGGTAGTAAGGCCTCATTAAACTGGCTCCATGCTGGTGTATGGACCTGGAATTCCTCGCCTGTGGGGGAGGAGAAAAATCTTGAAGCTTGAGGGGTGCCATGTGGCACATAGATTATGGCGCGAGAGTGGGTGTTGTTGCTGTGCCAAACAACGTGCTTTTGGGGTCTATGAGGACACAACGAGAAATCTAGAGGTTTGAATCGCAAGTCCCAATTGGACTTGGTAATTGATTGCAAGCTTATATTCAGGAGAGCAACCATTGTTGTGGATCCATCGCAATCTTGTGTGCTAGGGCCTAGGAGGAAGAACAGAAGATGTATGGAAAGGACATTGTTTTGATGTAGTTAAGGTTGCCAGAATAGAGATTCCTCTTAGGTTTGCAATTCAAACCTACAGAATTCAGAGTTCCATCATTATGTTGGGCAAAAGATCATGGTGAAAACTTCTAGATTTTATACAAAAGTCGAGTTTGGCATGACATCTTGATGTCTACAATGGTCAAAGGTGCCTTGCCACTTGGGCGGACAAAAGTCTAAGACCGGTTGTGAAGATTGGATTTGGAAGGCCACAAGAGGTCTAAGGTGTTGGACAAGGAGGACCAAGAAGTGAGGTTGCATGTCTAAAAACTGATCTTTTTGGACCTTGTAAGTTGGAGGGGGGTTTTTTGTGATGGTTTTTTTCTTCTGTTTTGTTCGCAGGGAAACACTAAGAGGAACAAAGGTAAGAGTCATGGAGGGTGAGGTTTGTGGAGGAACAACCGTTGGTAAACTGCCCCACTAATTTACAAGAAAAGATAGTAATTAGGTTCACATTGTTTACTACAATCTATCCACTCCATAAGCAGTAATGAATTTGCAACATTTGAATTAGTGGCTTTGGTTATACATCGACATGCACTGAGCTTATGTTATGATACACTGAAGACTGGCTCCAATGTTTCACGTGCCTTGGGAAATAATCATGCCCGACTTACCTAACTCATTCCACGTGAGGTTTTTGGCCAAGTCTTGTCGTTATTTGCGATGTCCTCCATTTAATTCAGAGAAAAGCATTGTTGCTACACAAATACACTTTGTTTCTCACTTCTTTCTTGGATTTGGATTCACGTGTAAAGGAATGATCACGATTAGCGGGATCATGTCACCCATATGCAACATAAATGAAGAATAAAATGCATGGAGAATACAAGATTGGCTGTCCATGGACAAAAGCTTTGACCATAGAAATACATTCCATTTCCAAACTCCTTGTTTATCGTTTTTTTCACATCAACGTGGATTCCTAATTATCCAACAGATCGCATAGGGGTATTGTGTGACTCTAAAAGCCTTGAATTTGCAACCCCATCATGAGTTGTTAGAACATCGATGTCGGCATAAATGCCAAACCACTATCGCTTGTTTGCATTTTTTGTCGCACACCGTCATAACATGACTTGGAGTTGCATCTGACCTATGTGAGAGTATGGTGGGAATTCAAAGCTCACGAGAACAAAACTGCATCATTCAATTGATGAGTAGCCTTGTGAGATTGATTTCCCAGTAGGTGTCTGGAAATCTTCACGACCGCACTCAATTTGCCATAAAATTTCTCTAGGATGTTTTGATTCCATGTGTGTTTAGCCTCATGCGTGTGGTGTGGGTGGAGTGAACGAATCCACCGTTGCTACATCTAGGTACATTTAGCATCGGGCCTTTGGTCATGACTCATTTCGTAGTCGGGCGTCTCGATGGAATGTGATTACAATGATTGAATTTGTCTACGGATAATGAAGTTGGATCCAACCCCACTTGAATTTGGAATCCAAGTGAAACAACACTCAAGACTTCCAATCCAAGTGGACTTTACCTATGGCCACATGTTTGAGGCTTGACCCATCATACGCCATTGTTGTTTGGGAATTCACATGTTTTCTAAATGTTATGCTGTGCTCATCAGGGCTACGACCTGCAATCATACTTCATCTTTCATCTCTATTCCTTATTGCTTTCAGTTAGGAATTGCAGGTATGGCATCACTGTAAACTTTGTGGAAAGACTTGTGACAAGCATTGTGTATGTTATACAATTCTTGCGGTCGGGGATGGATGCATGAGTCAATTCACTGAGATTCATCGGTGTAAGTTATTCATTTGATCCTTTTGAGCTCAATTATAGAGTGAACGTAACTAGGAATCGGAGGATGGATGAGGTGAAGTGGTCAAAACCTTACATTTCCACACTTGGAATCGAGAAAGGTCGATAGATCGAGAAGAGTTGATTGTCTAAACCTCATCATCCATTTGAAAGGGACTCAAAACATGCAAAACTATAAAGCCTCAAAGAAGATAGGTTCATCGATGTGTAAAGGGTGCTTTACAATTTATGGTTGATCTACTTGCTTTTATATGAAAGCAAATTATGATTTAATTTCAAAGTTTTGAGGCTCAGCCTTGCACATGGCACAAAGAGGTGTAGTGTTAAATTAAGCAAAACATTAATGGTTCATGAAGATGAGGTGTAGGGAAAACACGCTTCAAGGAATTGAGATAACTTGACAAATTCTATTTTGCATCAAGTGTACTTTGAAGAAAAGTGTTGAACATGTGGAGCACATGTATATAATAGCCACAATTACAACAAGGCACATGTTGGGTCTTAGGCCTTTGAGACAAGCAATGGGTGCGAGGTTGAGTGGTTGCTCCAAGATATTTCGTTGATAAGTCAAACCAAAATTATATGAACGCCTATCGTTGTCAAGAATTTGGTTGTACAGGTTTGAAAAATAGATACAATTCATGACGGTTTGTGGACCCTTCTACAAAGTGGCCAAGGGTTTCATAATCTTTGTACGAGGAAAATTTGAGGTTGTTATAGGTGATCAAAATTGCTTCGGTTAACAATATCAAAATCCTAAGGTTGACTCATAGTATGTCATGGATATCAGGACACAAATACCCACTTGTGGAGTTTCATGACTCGTGTAATTCTGGCTCTTGATTGGCAGGTCTTGCATCTACCACTGGTGAGCTTAGGGGCTCATTAGACCCCCCATGTCACCTTACATAGCACCTGTACTTTTCGTGAAAGTAAAACCGAAGAGATGTGGATGTTTTTCAACTAGCAAGCATTGAACAAAATCACAATCAAGAGCCAGTAACCCCTCCCACGATCAGATGAACGTTTTGATCCACTCCTAGGGGAACTGAACTACGCAATTTCTATCATCATATGTGCGTATTTGATAGCAACATATAGAAGACAACATTATGCACTAGGTATGGGCACTTCGAGTTCACGATCATGCCGTTTGGACTCACAAATTTCCCTGCAACATTTATGGCAGCGATGAGCATCACGTTTTGCCAGTACCTTGATGGCTTTCTTGTTGTATATCTCGATGACATTCTGGTGTACTGCTGGACCCCGGAATAACACAATTGAAATCTTTAGAAAGTTTTCGAGATTCTACAAGAAGAGAATTGTTTTTGGAAAATTCTCAGAATACAAATTTGGTTGCCGTTCGATCAAGTTTTTGGACCACATCATGGGCAGCGGATAGATCACCATGGACCGAAAAAGGTGGAGGTGGTTGTTGATTTGCGAATGTCCATAGATGTTTGTGAGGTACAAGTGTTTTTGGGCTTCTGCAAATACTATCATCGATTTGCAAAGGACTACCCACGAGTGTCAATGGTTCTCTCCGAATTTACCTATAAAAAAACTGAGTGGAATGGGGGGACAAGAAAGAGGAGGCGTTCAACACTTTAAGAAATTCTCTTACCTTGGTGCCAACCTTACGATTGGCAGGTCCAACGGTAGACTACATCATGGACGTCGATGCATCCGATCATGCCATTGGAGCCGTTTTCCTCCAAGACAACTACTGTGGAGAACAACCAATCATGTACATGTTGCAAATGCTGTTCATAGCTCAACTATGTGTTTCACGAGAAAGAGATGCTCACAATCGTGCACACATTCAAGACATGGCTATGCTACTTGGAATGTCGGCGATGCATTGTCCACACCGACCATCACGCCCTAAAATACCTCAATATCCAGCCAAATCGAAGCTGATGACAAACTTGATGGATGGAATTCTTTGCGTCCAACTTAGGACTATTGTGGTAGCCTGACTTAACACATAGCCCTCAAATGATGCACTAAGTTTGATTTTAATTCTATGTTTGGTGAATATTCCTCTCAATAATGAATTTTAAAAAAAAATTCAAGTAGGAGGGAAAGGGTTCTAATCAGCGGTATGTGAACTTAAAATCATGCAAAACCATTGTCCAAAGTTGATGGATAGTCTTCTTGTTTCTTGAGTAGGATGTCATGCAAGTGATGCCTTCGTTCGTGTTGCAAAGCGTTGATTGTTAAAATGTATGCAAGAATCAACATGGTGGAAATCAAGTAAGAATGAATGAATTCTCTACATCGGGCTACCTATTCCTTGTAGCAATATTTCACATTAAGTTTTGAAGTGAACATCTTCATTACGAGCTTTTCAATCGATTCGAGCCTTTCCTGTAGATAGGTCGCCAAGCAGGCTGGATTCACCGATCGATGAACTGGAATGGACGGAATGCATTCACTTCCTCTTTTGACCTCTTAAATTGTTCTGGCGCCTTTGGAAAAGTGTGCGAGCTTTGGCGAACTGGCTCGTTTAACCGCGTCCCGCTTCTGGAACATAGAATCAAAATCGACGTCACTACATCGGTTCAGTGCCCATTCCACAACAGCGTGGCGTCCCGCACGTCCCGACGTGCGGGACGCCGCGCTGTGCGTCGCGCCGACCGCAAAGAGGATGGGCTTCGAAAGAAAGCGAATTCCCCTCCAAGTCTCGCCCGTCTCGCACGACATTGAGGCGGCAGACGGGCTGGCCGCATCCAGCGGCAATTCCCGAACGCACGTGCGGGCCACATGCTGACGAATCCGCTCTCCAACGTGTGCCTCACTGTCCGCTAGCGCTTCCCTCGTCCACTGGACGCCCTGGCAACCCACAGCAGCGGGAAAAAGGAGAGCATAAAGACCACCTACCGAATCATCTGGCGCAGCACGGATTGTCTAAGCCAAAGAAGCCTCAGAAGCGGTAGGAGCGGCAGGGGCAGCAACTTCAAAGCAGCCAAATTCGCCAACAGGAGCAGCAATGGCAACAGGGGCGGCAGGGGCCGTGGGAGTAGCGATGCAGCAGGAGTACATTTTGCCGTGGGTGCAGCAGCAGGAACAGGTTTTGCCGCACGGGCAGCGGTAGCGGGGAAGTGGCAGCAGCTGCCGGCCTTGCAGGGCCAACAGCGAGCGGTAGGAGAGTGCCACCAGCGGAGCACATGCGGGCCACGGTGTTGAGGCCAAGAATTGCCGTTGCTCCTCTCCCTACACACCGCATTGCCCCTTCCTCCTCCTCCTCCTCCTCCTCCTCCTCCTCCTCCTCCTCCTCCGCCACCACCACCACCACTACCAACACCAACACCAGCACCACCTCCACACTCCCCGTCCTTGTCGACTTCGTCTCTTCTGTCGGCTTCCATCGCACCACCACTTCTGCAGTCGCCGTCCTCCCATCAGCCTTCCACCGTGCCTCCTCAAACAACCTCCTTCACCCAGCCGTAGGGTCGTGCCCCCCTCCCCCCCCCCACACACACACACGCGCACATCCATCATCGTTTCAGATGAGGGACAGGAGCACGCATGGGGGCACCACCTGGCTGCTACACACAGGCTTCCTGCTGCTCCACCTGCTGCTTCTGTGGAGGCCTCCTCGCTTCCTCAACCGACACTGCCGCTGTGCGCCTGCTGCACCCACCGCCTCTGCTCGGGCTGCGGGCGACTATGGTCGCTTGGCTTCCGGGTGGTCGGAAACGCTGCCATGGGAATCTCCGTGGGACAAACACCTGACTGGTGAGCCCTCTGCCTTTGCACCCTCTGCAATGTGCCCTGTGCCCTGTGCCTTCTGCCTTCTGCTCCCTGCTCTGTGGCCTGTGTCATGTGCCCTCTGCTTGGGCAGTTGCACGCAATTCCGCGCCAGCCTGGGGTCTGAGGATTTGTACGTTTGTGATTTACAAACCAATGAACTGGAGGTGGCCTGCAGAGGTGGCCTGCCTTTGGTGTTCGGTTAATGCATGGTCTGGCAAGGACATGGAGGTTCATTGCGTTCAGAAAGGCAGCAGACGCCACACACCCCTAGCACCTGCTGGGTCGCTTGCCTGTCAGTTCCATGTTACCATCGTGTCGCATTCGTCGTGGCAAATCCGACACGGTGTCTCCACCGAAAATGCTCTGTTTGTGTTTGCGCGCGCCGCGTGGCTGTTTGTTGCAGCAGCAGAGATAGAAGCGGAAAACGGGCGAGGGCAGCAGCGTCCAGGCAAGAAGGCAGTGCAGCGGGCACAAAGCGCCAGGACGCTCCTGCCGCTGCGAAGGACGCTGTCGCCAGAGCTTCAAGAGCAGCAGATTCCTGCCATGGTGCGGCTGCTGGACGTGTGGGCGCCGGGTGGGTGGGCGAGGAAAGACGTGCTGGTGAGCTGCAGCCTGTGGAAGGGTGTGAGGTGCAACGCTTCGGGCGCAGTCACCGCTCTCTCCGTAGAGTCTGTGGCTGGCGAGTTCCCCACCGCCGTGGGGACGTTGACCACCCTCACTCACCTCTCCCTGTCGCGTTGCAACTTAAGCTCCAGCATCCCCTCGGAACTCGGACGCCTCACCAACCTCAGGAGTTTGGACCTCTCGACTTGTCCCTCCGCCACGCACTACCTGCAGGACTTGTCGTGGGTAACTTCCCTCACGGCTTTGGAACATCTCAGACTCGACAGCCTGGGCCTCACGGGGGTCTTTCCAGACGGAATCTCCTCACTCTCCCGTTTGCGCGAGCTCGTGCTGAGTGGTAACAATGTCACCGTCATCCCTTGGGGGATCGATGCCCTCGCTCACACCCTGCAATCGCTCGCTGTCGCGGGCGCCAATGTGTACGGTCCCCTTCCCCTTCGCCTCTTCAACCTGACTTCTCTCACCTTCCTCGACCTCAGCAACAACAGCTTCACCGGGAGCCTCCCACCCGAAGACTTTGCCCGTCTCTCCTCTCTCAAGTATCTCTCTCTCTCGTGGGCAACAAGTTCACCGGAGCCATCCCCCTCTCCCTTTCCCTCTTCACGAGCCTCCAGTCCCTTAACCTCGACAGCAACGCCTTCTCAGGAAATCTGCCTGGGGAGCTGTTTTCTCTCCCCTCCCTCGAAGATGTCAACATCGGCAGCAACCTTCTCGCAAGTCCCCTCCCTTCCACGATCGGCCGGTCGACCTACCTCAGAAAGCTGTCATTGGGAAACAACAGCTTCTCAGAGCCTCTGCCTCTTTTCCTTGGCAACGCCACCAGGCTCGTCGAGCTCGACCTGTCCTCCAACTCCTTCTCCGGCAGCATCCCACAGCTCTGGAGCCGACTATCTTCCCTCACGCTCCTCTCGCTCGCAAGCAACAACCTCACGGGCTCCCCTGCCCCAGCCCTCTCGGGAATGTCTCGACTCAGCGTCCTCCGTCTGAATCGCAATGGCTTGGATGGGCAACTCCCCCCCGACGTCGTCGCCCACCTGGCCGTCCTCGACATCAGCAGGAATAGGTTCTCCGGGCCGCTCCCCCACCGCTTCGCCACGGTGCCCAACGTCGACCTGTCGTACAACCTGTTCTCGGGGCCGCTGCCGGAAGACATAGGGCTGCGGTGGACGGGGCAGCGGCTGCTGCTAAACAACAACCGCTTCGAGGGCTCGCTGCCGTCGTCCCTCAGCCTCCTCACGCGCCTCACCATGCTCAGCCTCGCCCACAACCGCTTCGACGGCAGCGTCCCGGCCAAGCTCCTCCAGAGCATGCGATCGCTCAGGTACATCGACCTCGCCTACAACTCGTTCACCGGGCGCCTGCCCAGACTGCCCGGCCTGCGGGACCTGGAGGGCATCACGCTGCGGTTCAACTCTTTCTCTGGCCCGTTCCCGTCCAGTCTCGACGGCCTCGACAGCCTAACCTTTCTGGACGTGAGCTACAATCGGCTCGAGGGCCAGCTGCCAGAGGCGCTGGGCGTGGTTCAGCAGCTGAGGCAGCTGCTGCTCAACAGCAACGTGCTGAGGGGCAGCATTCCGGTCTCGCTGTGCATCTTCGCGCCCAACCTGCAGGTCCTGAGCCTGGCGCACAACGAGCTGTACGGCGAGCTCCCTCGCTGCGTCTACTCGGCGATGCCGTCGCTCGGGTGGCTGGACCTGAGACACAACGCGCTCTACGGGACGCTCCAGAACTTCCAGTGGGTCAACGTGTCCCTCGGCCTCACCGGAAATTATTTCTACGGCACCCCCGAAGTTTTTGCTGCTGGCATGACGCTGTGCGAGCTCGAATCGAAGGAGGTGCCCCCTCCGCCAACGGCCTTCGTCAGCTACAACGCAACGGTTCAGCAGGCCGTCACTGGCCTGGCCCAGAATTGCCTGATGGCCCGGGAGGACGACCCTCACATTGATGTCACAGCAATGAACAGTAGCAAGCCTGGGAGGGGCGCTAGCATGGGAGGAGGAGGAGGAGGAGGAGGAGGAGGAGGAGGA
>SZWC01003672.1:81962-104677 GCA_023375785.1 Penium margaritaceum | reverse complement strand
GGGAGGAGGAGGAGGAGGAGGAGGAGGAGGAGGGGGGGGAGGAGGAGGGGGAGGGGAACAAACAGCACGCAGGGGCGATCCTCCCTGGAGGGTCTGCTGGGCCAAACAGAAGCAGCGCAGTGCGACAGAGTGCGGCGTGTTCTGTGGCACGTCGGCCAGAACGCAGTGCGGTGGAAATGGGGTGTGTGTGTGGAATGGGACGGTGGGTGGACGTGCCGTCGTTGGGAACAGCTCGGTGGCAGTTGGCCAGAGCTGGGGACTTGCCAGCGGGAACGGGACCGGGCAAAACAGGTCGACGCCTCAGCTCGAGGCGCGTGACTTCACGTGCAGCTGCAGTTCGCCGTATCAGACAGAGGTTCTGCCCAATGGGACTGTCACATGCTCCCTTGTCTTCCCTCCCTCTTCAAACACCTCCTCCGGAAGCAGGCTGTCCACGCCTGCCGTGATAGGCATCGCCGTGGCCTCTGTCGTCGCAGCCCTTGTGCTCAAACTGCTTCTCTACTTCCTCCTTCGTCCAAAGAAGACTAGATTGTGGAAGGACTTGGACGTGTGTCAGCAGTTCACGCTGGTGGAGATCGAGAAGGCGACTGACGGATGGAGCAAAGACAACTTGCTCGGGGAAGGTGGGTTTGGCGATGTGTACCGTGGGCTGTCGTCCAAGGGTGAGGTGTGGGCGGTGAAGCGTGCGAAGCTGATGAGCAACGACTTTGAGGTGGAGGTGCGTGCGATGGCAAGCCTGCACCACCCCCGCCTCGTCCGCCTGCTCGGCTTCTGCCAGGACTACAACGACTCCACAGGCCACCAGCAGCAGATCCTCGTCTACGAGTTTGTGCCCGGAGGCGACCTCAAGGAGCGCCTGCACGGCTCGGCACGCAAGAGCGGGCGTCCTCTCTCGTTCGCTCAGCGCCTTGACATCGTCGCAGGCGTCGCGGAGGGCCTTGCCTACCTTCACTCCTTCGACCCGCCCATCGTTCACCGCGACATCAAGCCTGCCAACATCCTCCTCGACGAGAATGGCCTGCCAAAAATCGCCGACTTTGGGCTCCTGAAGAAAATTCAGGGCGACAGTGATGCGACCTGCGTGGCCGGCACCCCTGGCTACGTGGACCCCGTCTACAACCGCAGTCACAACGTGTCGGTTTTGTCGGACGTGTACAGCCTGGGCGTCGTCATTCTGGAGATGGTGACGGGGAGGGCTGTAGTGGACGAAAAAGGCCATGTGCTGAAGTGGGCCAGGCCCCTTTTTGAGGCGGAGGACGCTGAGGCACTGAAGGACCCCGTCATGTCCGCCCCAGATGGTGCCGTCCTTGAGTTCACCCTCCTCGGCATGGACTGCACACGCTGCCCTGCCATGTTCCGGCCAGCCATGAAGGAGGTGATGGTGCGCGCGCTTGCCACCAAGGCGAAGTACACAGGTCACATCGAGGAAGTTTCCATGAACTTACCAAGTAACGAAGGACCAGAGTCTAGACAGTCTCCTGACGAATCTCTTGGCGTTCATGCATTCGCAAGCACCTTTGGTGGAAGCAGCTTTGCTGCCGAGAGAGACGATGACTCCAGTGCTTTTACTGCCTCTGGTTCCAATTCATGATGCCACTTCCCTTTTCATCTTAATGTACAGCCCAAATACGTGCAAGATTGTTCTATACCTATGTGATGTGTAATCTAGGTTCTTCTCGCTCTCCAGCACATCAATCGTCAATTGTACACAGGGTTGCAATACCGCGGTGTTTAGTACCGCGGTACTCGAGTACCGCAATACCATAGTACCACGGTACAAATACCGCAGTACCATGATTTTGTGGCAGCTCATTACCGATACCGGTACCGACACCGCGCTACCGACGGTATTGGTAAAATACCACGGTATGATACGATTACCGTGGTACACGGTATACCAATGTGTAAAACATACAAGGTACCACGGTACTAAAATGTGTACCACGGTACTGAATGCCATAATATTTGTCTAACACCCAAAACAAATCTAAGCTTAAAAAATGAGATAACTAATAGATGTCATGAACTTGGAACTGAAATTTGTGTACTCACAAAGAAAGGGTACACCTTTACATGATATTCACTTGTGATGTGGAGATGTTTAGGTGGAGTAGAAGTTGGGGGACATGAAATGAGGGAAGGGGAGGAGGGCGAAGTTATGAAGAGATACTCTAGTTGAATACTGTAGTCTCTTATATTCGCTTATTTTTTAGAGCTCCATAAAAGGACAGTTAAATTTGACTATGATTTTCAGCCTTGGAAATTTGGACTTGTTTGTCCAAAGCCCCGGTATTTTCTTTGTTTCTTATTTTGGTCAAACGTCCATGTCCTTGGTCTGTCCCTAGGACTTTGCTTTTTGAATTCTGAAATTTCGAATGTCGAGGGCGAAGTCGTACGTTGCAGCTCGCTTTGCACGTAGATTTATATGTAGATTTCCTGTCCATTGCGAGCGTCCGAATGCACACTCACCCGCACTACCACATTGACTTAGTTGTAGCGCGTTACCGTTACTTGTCAAATCTTTTTCTTTCAGTTTCTCATTACCGCGTTACTGTACCGCGGTATGATATCGCGGAACAGAAGAGGGGTACCTTGCCAGGTCAGTACCGATACCGCAAAAAGGAATACCATATCGCGGTACTACAATACCGCGGTACCGGTTATACCGGCATCAGCCCTGATTGTTCACCACTGACTTCTCTGTGATGCAACATTGTTTCATACAGGGGGCTTTTGTGAGTGGTTGCATCTAACAACTCGAAGAAGGAACAGGGTAAACATTCGTGACAACCAATAACGAATATTGTATTCATTTGGGTGTACTCATGAAATTTAAAAAGGGTGAAAGAATTCGCGTACCCATATAGCACAAAGTGACTCCCTTCTGCCAAGCACCGGCAACAAAACACCCAAAGGCCCAGTCGGTTTCCATGCTCGATAGTGACATGCGTCGCCAATCGAGCAAAAGAAAGAGGGGAGTTTTGTAAGTCGCCCCTTGTTTCGGCACATCATCGTCAAAGCGCCCTCATTTGTTGGATCATTTCCAAGTAGCCCCCAATTTCACATTTCATTCTTACTTGGACAAATTTGTGTCGAGTGCCAAGTTCGACCCCCCTCCTGACGCGATCTGCCTCCCATGGGGATTCATACCTGGATACTGGCGTCCATCCTCTTGGTTACTCGGAGAGCCCTATTCTGGAAGCGCCCTCGCATCACATGTCCATGTGATGGGGGGTGAATTGGAAATAATTTTTAGGGCATGCAGGCCCATGAAAAAACGAACATGAGCTCTGTGTGTGAGTGCGATGCAAGACGGCAAGAATTTGGCTAAGTATGGAACGCTGAATATAAAGAACAAGGGAGAGATTACAACTGAGCCCCTAGCGGGCTTATATAGGGGCGCCGACAGCTAACCGCACCGGGCCTCGTCACCCCTGCTGAACCCAAATGAGTCAACAGGGAGAACACACTGCATACACCACGAGAGTAACAAAGGTGGTCTCCTCGAGGCACCGGAACAACTCTCCGAGTTCCCGGGTCTCCACCACCGAGAAAATATGAGCAGTGCCAAAACATCTCGGAATCAACGTCCAGACATCACAGATGGCTTTCCGAACATCGGAAGCCCCACAATAGCCATCGGGTCTCCTCGTCGCACCGGTACAGTCAATCGGGTGTGCAGGTCTGAACCCACCGAGAAAACTTTCCTACCTCCTGACAAGCCCACATGGCTGCCGGAACGCATCGACCGCGTCTCGCCGGCGCTGTCGTAGGTGCTGGAGAAGTCTCGGTGCAGTCCGGAGGCCCGTCGCGTCGTCACGCCCTCCTCTGCCATATACCCCGAATGTGGGTATATCGGTAAACTAGCAGTGTCGGTCGTGACGGGTGGAAGCCACACAAACCAACACTCCCCCTGGCTGACATAGCCGTCCACGCCAGAACGAATAAGCGAAGGCATGGAACAACGATGCATGGTAAGCCATAACATGCATGAGTCAAATCGCACAAACACACACACACACACACACACACACACACACTCGTCTGCTGTCCATCTAGGGTCTCCCTGGACACTGGCAAAGCCCACCAAGTGTCTGGGTCTCGACCATGAGAGTGATGCACACGCACACAAACCGGTGTAATGCACATCATGCACATGTCAGAGGGCAAGATGGTCTCCTCGTGACACTGGCGGTACCAGGGTCCGGGTCTCGACCACTACGAGCAATCCAACTCAATAGTATCATCATCCAGACACAGGATCAAGGGAGGATCTCCTCGTAACACGGGTGCAATGCACCACGTGTCCGGGTCTCGACCAACAGCTCGCATGCACATGCCACACACAGTATAGCGACACACTAAGACACACGATCACATGGTCTCCTCGTGACACTGGTGCAATGCACCAAGTGTCCGGGTCTCGACCAACAGNCGCGTCAGGTCGAGGTCCACACAACACTCCCCCTGGGCAGATGAACCTGGCAGCGATGTCCTCGATGGAGATGCTGATGTCGTAGCTGAACAGATCCTGGGCGATGAGTCATGTAGTGTATCCATCATGTAGAGACAACTCCCCCTGTCACCTGTGAGTCGACTCCCTCCCTCAAAGACGAAGTGGTGTCTCCGGCTACAACTCCTCACGTGAATCTGCATCACCTGGGGTATACCTGTCCTTGCGTGACTGCCAAGGGTCCCAACTCACAGTCTCTCCTGCCTCTGCACTGCCGTGATACATCTGTGTATGCCGGAGGAACGGGAATGGGCGAGCAGCACGCG
The DNA here is from genome assembly GCA_023375785.1 of Penium margaritaceum. Lineage (NCBI taxonomy): Eukaryota > Viridiplantae > Streptophyta > Zygnematophyceae > Desmidiales > Peniaceae > Penium > Penium margaritaceum. The sequence continues at coordinate 99,898 of SZWC01003672.1, read as the reverse complement.
TGCGTAGATGAAGTGGCGGAGCTGGCCTCCGATACGGGATAGGAGACCCTGAGACACAAGGGTGTACTGCCAGAAAAGGAGAGCTGGAGCGATGAATCGGATCACCACTCGTGGATGAAGATGAAGATGGGGCAGGTGAGTCGGGTGGATGAAGGTGCGTGATGGCAGCAGAAGAAGGAGGAGCGATGATGGGGTCGATAGGAGCCAGGATGGCGAAAGCCGAAGGCACGCTCACCTCTCCTATGACAGTGTCTCCAACGGACGTCATACTCGGGGCTCGTACAAGATCCTCCCGGGGTATAGGTGTGCTAGATGCTGCTGGCGGAAGGCTCCTGCAGGTAGCAGTGATGCTGTCCTCCTCTGAGAGTCGCTCACGCGCTGCCATCATCTCCCACTGTAGCATGACTACACGCTCCTGCAGGTCAGCATAATCTGCCTCGGACATGTCGAGGTGGCCTATGTCGACCTGGTGTAGAATAAACTCTGCCTCACTGGATGCTGTACAGGCAGACTGCACAACTAGTGAGTATAGCGCCATCTACATCTCTGCTGCTGAAGACGATGAAACTGGTGCTGCTGCATCCTCCAGGGGGTCAACCAAGGTCGCAATGTGCTGAGACGCTGGAACATCGGATGTAGCTGCAGGTGTCGCATCCATATCACAGCTCATGTCTGTCATGTGAGGAGTGAGCGGTCGCATGCCGAGAGAGAAGGAGAAGGAGGAGTCGTCAGAGTCCGTAGAGCATGTGGAAGCGTCGTCCGTGCAGGTACTGCCACTCTCGGCGTCGATGTGATCGGTAGCGTCACCAAGAGGTGAAATCTAGGGGGCAGAACTCAGCTCCTGCTGACGAGGTGACTCCATCTGCATGTATGGATCTGCTCCGGTGTCCTCGACTGCCGCCATAATGGACACAGGTGTATAGGGCTCCGGCTCAGCAATGTCCGTCAAGGCGACCAACAAGCGCAGCTGGTGCTCACGCACTGTCTCCCCGGGAACGCTGGTCGCTACCACCTGCTCGATGATAGAGTAAGGACCATCATCTGACTCCGTCATGTATGTCGCTACTCCGTCGTGGGTACGGGAACCCGAAGACTGTGGGAACATGGACGACTCCTCACGTTGAAGCTGGTCCTCAGGTAGTGCAGATGAGGCGGTGGAGCATGCTGTGTCTGCTGCAGCATATGTCCCGGCGACATCTCTGAGAACTGCTACTCTCAAGAACGCCTCAACCTCCAAAAGACCAACCGGCCGACTGTGCTCATGCACTGCGCCTGCTGTCATACTGGTGTGAATCTCGTGCGCCAACGCCCCCGGAGATCCGTGTGGGGTATCCCGATCCGCGCGGGACTCATGTGCCACCGCCAGGCCGCTACTGATCGGAGTCACAAGTGGCACCGCCAAGGCACATGAGACCAGCATTCCTCGTGATGCAACCTGCTGCTGCAGAATGTCTGGCTGCTGCCCCAACATCCACCGGAGTCGTGTCACTCGTCTGCACACTCTCCCCCGAAAGTCCTGGGCCTCCACCGGACGGAGCCGGGAGTGGCACAGTCCAGGGACGCCGTGCCTGCACTCCTTCTAAGGTAACCTGCTGCTGCAGAACGTGCGGCTCCTGTCCCAACGTGGATATCGACCTCGATGACACGCATATCTCCTGCACTGGAACCTCCGCCGGGCTCGTGTGAGCCTGCTGCACAAACTCCGCCAAAACTCAGCAAGAGGTATCCCGATCCGTACGGGACCCCTGTGCAACTGCCGGGCCGCCACCGGTAGGAGCCGCGAGTGGCACTGCCCATGGACGCCGGGCCTGCACTCCTCCTGACGCAGGCTACTGCTGTATAAGATCTAGATCCAGTGCGGACGTGGAAGTCGAGCTCGATGACACGCAAGTCTGCACCATGACCTCCATGTCAGGATCAGACTCCACGCGATGTGCTGTCACCGTATCATCTGAGTGTACCTGTGCTGATGCTCCGGCAGCACGGCCCGGCGCGAGTGCGAATCCTGTCTCTACGGTCACATCAGGCAATGCGCAGTGACCACACTCCCCCTCGATAGGTACAGCAACGGAGGCCGAGGAGGTGGAGGATGTATCAACACTGGCGCAAGCAAGCCGTGCGGAGCGCTGACGCCGACGTCGCAGAGTCACTCGATTGGAACGACTGCATGGAGGTATGTCATCGCGAAATGGCATCGTGGTCGTAGGGTGAAGGATCGACAGGATGGTGGCAGTCTGGGACTCGCTGGCAGGAGGAGCTGAAGGTACACCATCCGATGAGGAAGGAGGAGAGGATGGAGGAGATGTGATCGAAGAGGCCGTCGACAAACGAGTAGCAAAAGCACGCTCAGTGACGACGATGTCACAAAGCCGTTGCACTGTCTGCCGGAGGCCGTGGAGCTCAACGAATATGCTCGCCAGAGGTCCAGCTATGGGATCTACCAAGGCCGGCAGATCCGTGTGCTGTGGAGGACGCATGCTCGGACGAGGCTGTAGCCAAGGTGGCTGCCAGCCGGGAGGGCGCGTCAAACAGCGACGCCAACCTTGACGTCCATCACCATAGTAGTAGCAGGCAAACGCGTAGGATGCCTGCTCAGATATCCGCGCACTCATCTTGTGTGCTGGATGATGGATAGGTACCGAGGGCACCTACTCCCGGTGGTAAACACCAAGCCACGGGAGAGAATGGGGCCAGTAGGTACTGTCACTCCTAGAGGTCACGGCGTCCGGGTCAGCAAACGTGACCAGACGAGAAGAGCTGCACTACCACAGCACGCCCTGAGACGACAGTCCGACTAACTGCGGCCACTAATGTTGCTGCCACTAATGGAGCGAAGACTGCTCCAAGACGAGAAGGGGTGGCGGCTGCAGGTGTGACTGCTACTCCAAGCGGTAGACGACCCAGCCCTCGAAGCTGGTAGGACTCGAATCCGCCGTCGATCCTACGGGGTGAAGTGCGAGCACCAATCCACGGGCCCCAGAAAGACGCCGGTTTAGGACGCGTCTAGAAGCGGAGATCGTCGCCGACGACCGTCCGCTGTCGGCTGAGAAGACGAAAGCGAAAGCTGTCGCGCAGCCGCCGCACGATGTAGTCGTCGACACTTTACCGCCTGATGCTGCTATTGCAGCTATGAAAGCTGTAGCGACTGCTGCGGTGGCACTCCCTCACTGCGGTGGCAGTTGGTAGATTATCCTCTTTTTGTTTTGCCTTTTTTTTTTCTTACCCACGGCCACCCCCTTCCTTTTCTTTCTTTTGCCCTCAACCTCCACCCCCTTTTTTTTGTATTGCTTCTCCCCTCTGCTCGCCTGAAGCCCTTGCCTTTCTATCTTTTTTTTCCTTCTTTTTTTTCTTTTTTCTTTCAGGCGTACCCCTTTTCGTATTCTTTGTTACTCGCCCCCCCCCTTTTCTCGATTGCCCGGAAGGTGGGCACCCGGAGAAAATCAGGAGGGGGGGGGGGGGCGGGAAGGGGGGGGGGGGTGTCCGGCTTGTCCGGATCCCCCTCCCGTCCATGCCAGAACGAATGAGCGAAGGCATGGAACAACAATGCATGGTAAGCCATAACATGCATGAGTCAACTCGCACAAACACACACACACACACACACACACACACACACACACACACACACACACACACTCGTCTGCTGTCCATCTAGGGTCTCCCTGGACACTGGCACAACCCACCAAGTGTCTGGGTCTCGACCATGAGAGGAGTGATGCACACGCACACAAACCGGTGTAATGCACATCATGCACATGTCAGAGGACAAGATGGTCTCCTCGTGACACTGGCGGTACCAGGGTCCGGGTCTCGACCACTACGAGCAATCCAACTCAATAGTATCATCATCCAGACACAGGATCAAGGGAGGATCTCCTCGTAACACGGGTGCAATGCACCACGTGTCCGGTTCTCGACCAACAGCTCGCATGCACATGCCACACACAGTATAGCGACACACTAAGACACACGATCACATGGTCTCCTCGTGACACTGGTGCAATGCACCAAGTGTCCGGGTCTCGACCAACAGCTCGCGTGCACATGCCACACACAGTATAGCGACACACTAAGACACACGATCACATGGTCTCCTCGTGACACTGGTGCAATGCACCAAGTGTCCGGGTCTCGACCAACAGCTCGCATGCACATGCCACACACAGTATAGCGACACACTAAGACACACGATCACATGGTCTCCTCGTGACACTGGTGCAATGCACCAAGTGTCCGGGTCTCGACCAACAATGTGTGACCATCTATATGCAGCTGTGTAGGCACGTAGCGTGAGGCACATGCGGGATGCTGTAGATGCTCACAACAGAGCATGGACCTCGCCATGCATCTCCCATGGCGTCGCGTCAGGTCGAGGTCCACACAACAGGGTGAACATACAACATGGCGGTCGACGACAAGAAACATAGAGATGAGAAAATTCCAAGAAGCTTCTTAGCACGCTTGCCAGTGGCTAGGCGTCAACGCTCAATCACCTCGCAGCGTCAACACAGGTCGGACGCAAAACGGCAAGGGTTTGGCTAGACGACACAAATAGTGTCAAATGTGCTTCCTGTTGAAGTTCGTTGGCCACTCACAGCTTTATGCCCTCCTGTCTGGACTGTGCAGTGGCAAAATGCACCGCTCCCCATTCTCTACTGCTGAGTCTACCACATCCCATCCTCTTGACCTTGTCCACACTGATGTCATGGGTTCCTTGCCACAGGACTTCCTTGGTGGCGTTGGTTGCAATGTCCTGTGTCTGACGGATGATGTCTCTCGCAACTGCTGGGTCTTCGCCCTCCGCCACAAAAGTGATGTCACTGACGTTCTTGAGTCTTGGCTCCCTTGGGCTGAGCGTGCTTGCCTCCGCTTGTTGCACATCTTTTTTCTTTGACCGGGGCAGCAAATTCTTTGGCCCCACCTCTAGCTTTCTTGAGTCCCGTAGTGTTCGGATTGAGTCCTCTACCCCGTACACCCGACAGCAAAACGGCGTGTCTGAGCATTTGAACCGCACCTTTGCCGATAGTGTTCTCTCCCTTTTCTCTGCCTCTGGGCACTCCCCCTTGTTTGCCTTTGAAGTAATGTCTTACATGACTTGGGTCTGGAATCAGGTTCCTCATTGCCCTCTCCCTCACTTTATCATGCATTTCGAACACTGGACTGGTCGTCGTGCCGACCTCCGCCTTGCTCGCGTCTGGGGGTTTCTTGCCTCCGTTTGGGTCCTGGCAGACCAACGGGATGGAAAAATGTCTCCTTGTGGTTGCTTATGTATCTTTCTCGGCATCTCCTCGTTCTCCAAAGCTTGGCGCTTTTGGGATCCTTCCGGCTGTCTTGTCATCGAGTCTTGCAATGCTCTATTCCTTGAACACTTGTTTGAGCATGATCCCCCTCATTTTGGTGGGTCTCTCTCTCCGCCTTCTCGGGTTGGGGGTGGTCCTCTTCCCTCTGGGCCGTCTGTTCTCCCCCCCGTGCGTCCCTCGACACCCCTTGTCTCCGCCAGACCCCTGGGCTTGGAGCCCTCCTTAGGACCTCCTTCCCCCGTCCCCACTGTGCCTTTGGCCTCCTCGCCGCTTGTGGAGTCCCCTGTCTCCTCGGATTCTGACTCTCTTGAACCCCCTACTCGTTCATCCTCACCCTCTGCCTCATCCTCTGCCTAGTTCCATGTCTACACCGCCTCCTCTTGCTGACTCTTCTTCCCCAGCCTCTACATCCGCGCTCTGCTGCTCCCTCCACTACAGCACGGGTCTCATCTGTACCCCCAGTCTCACCGTACACGTGTGGTGGTTGTCTCAGGGCACTTCCATCTCAGTCACCTTGTTGTCTCTGGTGACCCTGGTCTCCGTGCTCTTGGTCTTGCAACCTAATCACTGTCAGCGGTTGCCTCCGTGATACACCCCGGCACAACACCTAGCTACTCTCTCATTGAACAAGAGTTTCATTCAGCTCTTTCCTCATCTGTAGCTGGATATGTTGCCTCGTGTTTTACTACTGCTGGTCTCTCTCCTCTTCCACCCGAACGGTTAACTGTGCAGGCAGCTCGCACGGCCTCTGATTCCCCATTGTGGGAGTAGGCCATGAAAGCCGAGCTTGATGCACTATCTGAGCATGACGTGTACGAGCTCATGGACCTCCCACCGGGCCGCAAGGCGATTGCAGCTAAGTGGGTACACCGTCGCAAGCTGAACCCCGACAATACCGTTGAACGGTACAAGGCCCGCCTCATTGCCAAAGGATTCTCTCAAATCCCTAGTGTTGACTTTGACGAGACATTTGCCCCAGTCGGCCGCTACACCACAGGTAGGGCTCTTCTCAACATGGTTACTCAGCATGACTAGGAGCTTGAGCAGATGGATGTTAACAATGCCTTTCTTCATGGTAAGTTGGACAAGGAGATCTACATGGTCCAACCACTTGGCTTCTCTGATGGAACAAGCCAACTGTGGCGTGTGCGTGAGGCTCTCTATGGCTTGCAGCAGTCCCCACGCTGCTTGAACCAAGAAATCATCGGCACCTAAGAAAAGGGAGGCTTCCAAAGAAGTATTGTGGATCCTGCTTTATTCCTTAGTGCTCCCACCAAGCCACTTGGTGCCATCCTTGTCTAGTGGAAAACCTTCTAGTTGCCTCCACTGACGCAGCATCTGTTACAGTTGTAAAGTCCCTCCTCCAAGCGGCATACAAGATGAAGGGCCTTGGTCTGGCTCGTGTTTTCTTGGACATGGAGTTGGAGTGTGATCGCGCACGTCGTACCTTGTACGTTCACCAAGCTGCATATGTGCGCGTCTTGGGGGAGCGCTTCAGACCGCTTCTCACGGCAGTCCCCACCCATGACACCCTCTGTCCAGTCCCTATTGAAGTCTCTGAAGCTTCCAAAGCTGGGAGAGATGGCCGATCTGACCGACTACCTCCAGGTCATTGGCTCCCTCATGTACCTTGCCACCACCACGCGTACCGATGTTGTGTTTGCTGTGAACTTCTTGTCCTAGTTTTCACAGTGCCCCCGTTAGCGCCATCTTGAGGCTGCACTGCAGGTAATGCGCTATGCCCTTTCCACCCCTTGTGTTGGGCTGTACTTCCGTGCACAACCCTCACTCGTGGTGGTCAGCTTCACAGACAGTGACTGGGCACATTATTCTGACGCACGCAGCCGAACTGGATACATCTTCTTGGTTGGTGGAACTGTAGTCTCCTGGAAAAGTGGCGAACAAGGGTGTGTTGCTTGCAGCACTACTGAGGCTGAGTATGTTGCTCTTGGCGTAGAAACATGTGAGGTTGTCTGGCTATGTCGTCTGCTACAACAGTTGCGTGTTCCAATCCGTTGCATCACTCTGCGCTGTGACAACCAAAGCACAAAGACCATTGCCAAGAACAATGGCATGCATCACTCACGCACCAAGCATATCAACGTGGAGCATCATTTTGTTTGCGAGTGCATTGCTGTTGGCATTTTCCAGGTTGCTTGGGTGGATACACGATCTCATAGAACTGACTTCCTCACAAAGGCCCTCGGTCGAAATGTCTTCAAAAGTGTTGTTCACTTTGTTGGCCTCATCTGTCCGCATGACCCAGGTTGATTTGCTATTGTGCTTCCTGGCACTTCTGTTTATCTCTCCTTGTTGTTTTCTTCATGTGTGTGTGTTGCTTGCCTGCGGGTCATGGGAGAGTGTTGAAGTTCGTTGGCCACTCACAGCTCCATGCATTATTGTCTCCCACATTCTGCACACACATGTACAGATTAAATGACAATAGCCTTGCCTGGGGAGGCGTCATGCTGGCCCACCTTGACTGGAGCCTTTGGCGTCATGGAGAAGCTACAAGACCCAGGAGTGCCCTCTGGCACATACATGGTCATTGCCTGACTTTCCATGATTCTGTGATGTTGTAGATGCTATGGCTCGTACATTCTCACTGCCGTGTCTTGCATCATGCTTTTCTGCCTAGAGTGTTTTGGGGGAGTTGCATACTCTCTGGATGCTGATCCTTAGGGGGCCACCGTGCCGGCTTTTGGCCGTGCAATGGTGAGTAGCCGCCCTCTTTTTAATACGAGTGGTTGGGCTCGACCCCCGGGTGGTGGCACTTGCCCACCCGAGCGTGATGCTTGCTGTGGGTGCGTGCTCACCGGTGCTTAGCTCGCTCTCTCCCCCTCACTCTCCTTCCACCTTTTCGTGAGTGGTTGAGTTAAGGCAATTCTTTACTGCATCCATGGCGTGCCTAGGGCTCTCACATGCTCACCCGTCTTGTCTCACACAATCCACCTAGGAAGGTTCCTGAATAACTACGCTTCCATAAACAAACACATGTAGAGAGATAAAAAATGACACATCCACAGCATAAACACCTGCCGTGACGCACGATGGGTGTCACACGCGGCAGTGCAAGGTCTGTCCTCAAACCGGCCCAAAGACATTGTTTTGGTCGTAACTATACACAGAGAAATCAGAACGCAACGCCATCTAAACCTGAACGTGCAGGTTCTCAGGCCGGACGCTAGGACTGGTCACATGCATTCATCTGGCCTCGAACAAGGGACACACAATGCAAAACATGCAAATCGGGCGCACGACCAATCCACCGATAAAACCCTTTAGGCTGTAGAAAAATTGCAAAAGGTCCTAGACATCATCCAGGATGCTAGGGCAGTCGTCTGTCAACTCCGCGTGGGTGGTCCACCACATGTCGACGCGTCGGTGCTTCCTTGGTCTGCATCAGAGATGTGTCATGCCGTAGCTGCTTGATAGTTCCCTAGATGGTCTGGAGTCCCGTCGGGTCGTCACGATCTCTAGTACGGCCGCCGCTCACCATGAGCTCCGGGTGCACCCATAACTGCCAAGGCCATGGCTCGTGGCGGGTGGAAGCCACACACACCAACACTCCCCCTGGCTAACACATCCGTCAACACCACGATGGCTGAGCAAAGGCAGGGAAGGATGGCTCGGGCAACCAATCATGGCAAGCATCGATCAAGCATACCACAACACAGGGTCTCCTTGTGACAATGGTGCATCGCACCAAATGTCCGGGTCTCGACCATGCTAGAAGTCAATCACACACCTATGTGTCAAACATCATGCAAGAAATGCAAAGAAACAATGTCTCCTCGTGACCTCGGAAAATGTCTCCGGGTGTCCGAGTCTCGACTACACCATGCATGGATCATATATAACACATGGAAGCAATGGGTCTCCACGTCACACCGGTAGAACTCAACAGGTGTGCGGGTCTGGAACAGCACAGCCTCGACTAGAACATCATGCCAAATCCAGTCTAAGCACGCTATCGTCATGAGGGTGTCAAATCAAAGCCCACATACCAAAACCCCCCTGGGCTGTAGAGGCTGACAGCACGAACAAAGCTGTTGGCTGCTCCCAACACAATCCCCGAGGAGGGAGCACGGCTCCCCCATGGCCACATTCCATTACAAAAAAATGGTAAGGGTGATGATGATGCTGGTGGGATGTGCTCGCACAGAGCCTCAACCCGGAGTGTTGTTGTCGCTGTAGTTGTCATTGCTATTGTCGTCGTCACTACTATCGTCACCTGCTGATCTGACTGGTGCAACACTGAGGGCCTCCTCTAAAGCAATTACCTGTTGTATGGCCTCCAACTGTTGAGCTGCACAAGGCCTCGCGGTCTCCGTAGCCTCAAGACGCGTGTAGAGCTCGATGAGCTCTGACGCGGCAGCCAACCCGCTAGCTACATGTGCGGCATGTAAGCGGTCGGTTGCAAAACGAACCTGATGGTGTACCTGGATCGTGTGCACGTTGGCCACAACCTCTTGTAGCCTCGTGGTCTCACCTTGTAGGAAGGAGTGGAGTTGCGCCTGCTCGTCGCACAAGTTGACGTCCTCTACGTCAGTCGTCGACTCAAGTGCCGCCGGGCCACGCGCTGCTGGTAGGGCGTGAGCGCAAGACACTAAGTCACCACTTAAGTCGTCTGGGGCTATAGGAATGGCCGCTGCAAAGGCACCTGCTACTCGTGACACACCTGTCGCTTGGCTGTTAGCTGCCGGCTGGACGTCGGCATGTGTAGGTACAGCTGTATATGCGGCGATGTCGCGGTCATCGAAGGTGCGATCAGTGTCATGGTGCTCCTCGCGACCCCTTGTGCGCAACCCATCATCCACCTGCTGCTCGAGATCCGCCTTTCCTAGACGTGCATGCTGTAAAGACCACACCGCTGCATTGAGACACTTGTGTACATCCTCCACACACTCCTTCACAGCCTGTCATGCTGGAACATCCGCGGTTCAACAGCGGCTGCTGGCCTATTGGAGCTCAGCCACAAGACTCTGCACGTGCGCCTCCATTCTAGTCACGGCTGCCTCCTGAGCATCCATCGTTGAGTGCAGGCACTTGTGCACGGGAACTGCAGGTGTGTCATCTGTTGGAATCCCCATGGTGTCATCGACGCTGGTCAAGGAACCCATGAGCCGGAGATCCGTAGCTCGCTCTGCGTCCTCTCTGGTGGCTACTGCAAACGCATTAGGCACCGCCGACGTATCACACACATAGATGTCTGCCGTTGTATAAGGTTCATCCTGCGCTCATACTATAGCTGCTGCAAATACGGAGCACAATGGGCCTCTACATCTTTCACCGAATCCGTGTTTGACCAATCCCCCATGTATGACTCGTCGTCCTCACAAGGGACATCTGCCCCGCTGTGGCGGTCAGCCACCTGCTCCCGCCGTACAATACTATCCGGTGCATCAATCCAATGCTGTCCTATGGTCGTCGACGAGCAGTCCACCTCGCCACCAGCTGATTGACTGGTAGAAACCAGGAGAGGATGTCGCACCAACCCCACGACCGGGGACGAGGGAGACAGCTCTGTTGCAACTCTTGCCACCGCCATAGCAACTCCTATCGTCCAGGCCATCGTCAAGGTATCAATGGCCTCTGTTGCCTCTCTCACTCCCTCTGCCACATCGCTTGCAATCTCCAACTCGATCTCTGAAGTTGACTCGTCGTCAGACCAATCCTCCTCAGACGAATCGTCCTCCCCCATAGTGGAAGCGTCTGTCCCCTGTAGATACGTGAACTGAGTACATCGTGCGCCTCCATCTACTAGGCCAGTCCTAGGCTCCATGGTAGTCTTCGGCAAACACTCCATCCCCCCCACGACCGACACACGGGTAGAAGTTGAGAGTGGATGACATACCAATCTTGCGACCGGGAACAAGGGAATCGGCTCCTCAATGACTTCCGTCACTACTGGTACTGCTGTTGTCGACACTACTGTTGGTTGGGCACGTCTAACCAGTCATGCCATCTGGTGTCTCGTGCGGCGAGTGCGTGCACGAGGGGTGCCGGCAGAAGGGACGGCTAAGAGAGCGACGGGGTTGGAGGTCGGGATGACTCCGACTGACTCTAGGATAGAGAGGAGGGCGTCGGATATGGAGCTGAGGTCACGTGGTGAGGCACTGTCCGGTGATGAAAATGTGAGAGGTGAGGATGGCGAGGAGGAAGATGGGGTTATCTACAGCTGCGTGGTGACCATAGCCCGCTCAGAGACTACATGGTGTGTGAACTGCTGCACCGCCCGCTTTAGACCCTAGAGCTCAGGGTACAACACCACCGTGGCTCCGTTAAGGGGTGCCACCGCATCGGCTAACAACTTTGGATGGTGAAGAGAAAGGAGGGGATCATATCCAAGGCGGTCGCCACTACCCAGGACGCAGGCAACAAAGGCGCCATCCATGGTGCGGATCCCCACAGTAGTAGCAAGAAAAGCCGTTATACACCTGAGGCGTATGCCACGGCTGAAACTGCCACTGTGGATATGGCACCTGCGACGTATGCAGAGCCGGTGCCAACCACAATGCTGGCTGCGCTCCCTGCCACGCCAGTTTGCTCATCTCTGGAGCTCACGTGGGTGAGTGCACACGGCACTTGCTCCCGCTGGCACAAGGCTACAGGGGGAAGTGGGCGATCAAAGCACAGTCTCTCAGACGTGATGTGATGCCGTTACCTGGACGGCCACCACCACGCTATTGGTGTGCTGCAATGCTCCAAGATTTATGTGCTGCTATCGCTTGGCAAATGCAATGTGCGACTTCAAGTCGCCTTTGGTGCTCGTTGATGCTACACCGGGTGTCGTCGTCAGCCGACGGCTGTGGCCTCAAGCCACCTTCGCTGCTGATGCTACTGTTGTCACTCTCGCGGCGGCTACTGCTACAGCGGTTCCAGTCCTCAGCCGACGGTGGTGTCCTGAAGCCACACTAAAAGGTAGAATAATTGAAAAAACAAAAAGAACAAACTTCGTTTTTGTTCCTCCTCCTCGGGTGCCCCCTTTGGGATTGTTCTGGAGTGCCCCACTCAAGTGCTCCTCCTCTCTCCTCTCCCCCCATTTTTTTCTCGCTGGCTGGCTCAATCCCCGAGCGTAGTGGAGGGGGAGGCTCGCCCCCCCCCCTTGTGCGCAGCCGCCTAGAGGCCGCCCGCCAGCCTCCCCTGCCCCTCTCGGCCGGTAGGAGGCCTGCGTTTGGCCGGCATGCACCGGCGCATGCGCAAGCTTGTGCGCTGGCGCTCGGCCGGTGATTTTTTGCGCCCCGCGTTGGCACAACAGGCCTAACCAACGGGACCCCGCCTCCTTGGATGGGTCCCTCATGTTGGGTCCCCCTAAGGCCCAACTGCAGTAGTTGCTACAACAATTGCTGTTGCGGTTGCTACAGCAATTGCTTTTGCTGCTGCAATGGCTGTTGCCTGCTGTTGTTGTTGTTACAGTTGCTGTTGCGGCTGCTGCCTGCTACTACTACTGCTGCGAATGCTGTTGCAGTTGCTCCTACAGATGCTCGCCGTCACTGCTGCTGCTATGGCTGCTGCCTGCCGCCGCTGCTACTGCATGTGTGTGCTGCCGCCGCCACTACTGCAACTGTTGCCTGCCGCCGCTGCTATGGCTGCTTCTGTGGCTGATGCCTGCTGCTGCTTTTGCGGCTGGTGTCTGCTGCTACTGCTGCGGTTGGTGTGGTAGATTTTGCACTGCTATTGCAGCTGGTGGCTGCTCATGCCGCTGCTACTGCAAGCTGTTGCCGCTGCTACGCGCTACCAATGCTCGCAGCTACTGTTGCAAGTTACTGTTGCGAGTTGCTTCTCCTCTTTTTTTTTGTGTACAGACCGGTAGCAAGACACGACTGCTGTTGCCACCCGGTGTTGCTACTGTACTGGTTGCTGGCCATAGCCACTCTCGCTACAGGTGCATCCTGCTGCTGCTGCTGCTACGGTCGTTGTTGCTTGCAACTGCCACTGTTGTCTCCGCTACCTCCACCGCTCCGTTGCAACATAGTCGTAGTGGGTCCCTCGAGGATCTGTTGTTGCTGCTATGGGTGGTTGTCGCTGCTGCCACTCACTGTTGCTACTGCTGATGCATCTCTGCTACATAGCACAACGAGCTATGGCTCGTTTAATCTGATACCATGAGAAGATTCCAGGAAGCTTCCTAGCATGCTTGCCACTGGCTGGGCGTCAGCGCTCAGTCAGCTCGGGGCGTGAACACCGGTCGGATGCAAAACGGTAAGGGTTTGGCTAGACGACACAAACACAGTGTCAAATGTGCTTCCATAAATAAACACATGCAAAGAGAGATAACAAATGACAGGTCCACGGTATAAAAACCTGCCGCGGTGCATGATGGGTGTCGCACGCGGCAGTGCAAGGTCTCTCCTAAAACCGGCCCAAAAACACTTCTTTGGCTGTAACTCTGCGCAGAGAGATCAGAACGCTACGCCCTTTGAACCTGAACGTGCAGGATCGGACGCTATGACTGGTCACATGCATGCATCCGGCATCGAACGGTGGACACACAATGCAAAACATGCAAATCGTACCCACGACCAGTCCACCGATAAAACCCTATATGATGCAGAATAACTGTAGAAGGTCCGAGACAGCATCCAGGTAGCTTGGGCAGTCGTTGGTCAACTCCGAGTGGGTGGTCCACCACATGCCGATGAGTCGCTCTCTCCTAAGTCCGCATAAGGGATGTGTCATGGCGTAGCTGCTGGATAGGTCCCTGGACGATCTGGAGTCCTGTCGGGTCGTCACGATCTCCAATACGGCCGCCGCTCACCATCAGCTCTGGGTGCACCCGTAGCTGCCACGGCCATGGCTCATGACGGGTGGAAGCCACACACACCAACAAGAGAAACGTGCAACAATACTGGATGATGCTGGCATGGATTCGTCCGGCACCAGATGAATCAATGCCAACATGATTTGAGAAGGGATTGCACCACACAACGCACTGGCTAATCAAATCAAGAAACAAGTGAGAAAGGCGAGTGCCAGTGTGAGTCACTTTCGCCACTCAACAAATGCCGAGAACTCGATGTATCTCGCGGGTGCGTCATTTTGGGGAATTGTTCCTTTGAACCAGAGACCAAAAGGTGTGTTCACGAGAAACTTCGTTGAACATGCTGCTGACAAAACAAGAAAGGCCTCCATCGATTAGCATCGCTGTCTATTTTGTCTCTTGAATGGTACACATGAGACTGGATTCCAACGATAGCAGGTTCTTGCATATGTGCGACTTGAAAACAGGCATAAACTAGAAAGAAAAGTCCAAAGTCAACATCTATAGTTTACTGGCAACCGAAACAGGCACCTACCATCGTCGCGATCCGGGCCCGTCACTTCGCGTCTAGGCAAGATGCAAAGCAAGCAGTTCGCACATAGTTGGCATTTTTACTTAGCCCCCAATTAAAAAAATCATTTCTACTTGGGCAAAATAGCCAGGATATCTACGATCCCGAAGGGTGGACCCTGCCATATCCACGAGCGGAAATCTGTCTGCCATATCCAGCACTTCAAAAAAATGAACAAGGTATCCGGCCTCGCTCACCATGCTTGATCAGTGACATGCGTCCCTTATCAAGCATCGTGAGGAGGGTCATGTGACCGTCGCTCGACCGCAACCCTCACTCCCTCGCGAGGCCGCAATCGAGCGATGACCCTTTTTTTCCAAAAAAAAAAACGACGCGCAAACCCCCTATTACGATTTAGGATTTTGTATGTAGGATTTGATGTTTTGCGTGGGCGGAGCCCGTGCAAAACATAAAACCCTACATTGTAATAGGGGGTTTGTGCGTCGAAGCAACAAGTTGAAAGAAGGGTCATCGCTCGATCGCGATTGAGTGAAAACGCCCATTTCAGATTTTTGTTGTTTTTTTACAGCATACAAAGCACCTTACGTTTGGAGGACAAAAACTTTCAAACCCAACCCAGAATTTCATTTGGGGTTGAGGGTTTTACTTTTTGCACGGGCATCTACTAGGCCCCGCGGTAGCGGGGCCCGGCAGATTCCCCTTCAACGCATGGGGTGTCTCGGACCTCTCACACGAACCCCTCCCTCGAACAATCATAAACACCTTGAAAGTGGGGTTTTTGATTGTTCAAGGGACCTGATGATATCATCACTCCGACACTACATTTCTTGCACCAATGACATGGTGTTTGTGCGCTTTTTTTTTATACGTCGTTGTTTTTCTTTGACCTGGGGATGTATCAGTCTTGAAGTTAAAATCCGCTGGATATGGTGTTCTTAAAGAGCGGTCACTGGATATCGGGGGCTTATTCACAAAATCGGTGGATACATGGTCACACCCCTGTTTCTATTTAGTCCCCAATCTTCAATTCATTTTCAATCCGACCCTACTTCAACCGAGATGTGGCCTTATTCCCGGATTCACCAGATTTTCCAAGATGTGGTTATTGAAGAGTCGTTGGCCACTGACATCTCTATGCCCTCTTGTCTCACTCTTCATGGCACACACACATGTCCAGATTGAGTGACCATGGTCTTACCTTGGGAGACGTCACACTAGCATGCCCTGGCTGCTGGCTCGGGCGTCATTGAGCAGCCGAGGATCTACCCCAAGAGTGCTCACTGACACATGAATGGCCATCACTTGACTATCTTGCTCTGATGTGGTTGATGCTAGGTTTCATACATTCTGACTCCCGATCCCTGCATCATCATGACTTGCCTCTGAGTGTTTGGGGGAGTTCCATGATTTTCCCAGGTGCTGATCCTTCGGGGGCCAATGTGTCAGCTGTTGGCTGTGCACTAGTGAGAAGCCACCCTCGGTTAATACCGAGTGGGCAGGCTTGACTCACGGGTGGCGGTGCACTCCACTCGAGCGTCTGCTTGGCGCTGGCGTGCAGTCACTGGCCTTAAACTCTCACTCCCCGCTCCCAATACTCTATCTCTTTTGTGGCCAAAATTTACAAGTCAATCTTACTACATCCATGGCGCTTGGTGCTCTCTAGCACTTGCATGCACGACCTGTGTGCCTAGCTTGGAAGCTTCCTAGCATTTACTGGTATCAGAGCAACTAGGGGCAACCCCTTCCTACTCGTCAATTTGGAACCTGTGCCTAAACATACACAATGGCACTCTTGCCGTCGCAATGGGCCTACGCCCCAACAACTCTCGTCTACTCCACACTCTATCTGTCTTGACTTGCAAAACTCAGCTGCTTCACACTACTCTCGCGATGCAGCATCGCAACTCTCAACTGCCAGCAGCCCACTACTTCTCCGCAACCTCTTGCCCTGCATCTCTTGGCTGCCCTTGGAGCCCACGGCCGCCCCGCATCTCTCGCGGCTGCCTCACGCAGATCCTTCCATGTGCATATACGGTAACTGATGGTGACCCCCCGGCTGCTGTTCATGCACACGCAGATCCTTGAGGGGTACGAGGGCCAGTCGACGACTGGAGGCTGGCCAGTGTCAAGCTGGCGGCACTGCGGGGGAGAGAACAGGACAGATGAGAAGAGAAACAACCCTTTCCAAGAGCGACAGGATGAATTGTTGTTGCTAAAGCATGGATTGTGAACTAGGAAAAGGTTACAACAACTTATGATGACTCGTTGGGTGGTGTACAGGTTATGGTTTGTGGACAGATATGCTGCCGAAGATGCTTGCACGGCGATGCAAGGGCAGATGAGGAGATTAGGCATGTCAAGGTCAACTCCATCGGTGGGATCAAGCTAGCGAGCTCGATTGGAGCTCGCTAGCTAGTCGCTCGCCGACGGGGGGGCTCGCTAACTTGGCCTCGCTCCTTGTCTTTCTCGTTCGTTCCCCAAGCATCTGCTGTTCTCCCCCTCTTCCACAGAGTAGTGTGTAGAGTGTGTGTGGAGGGTGGTAAGGGAACATCAACTGGTATCAGAGCAGAGGGAAGCATTCTCTCAACTTGCCCGTCCCACCCCCTCCCCGCCACGCAGCAGCCGTCCAGCGGGCGTGACCGCAGGACAAAACGGCCTGAGCCGTTCGCCCCACCGCCGCCGGCCCTTTCACACCGTTAACCCGCCCATCCCACCCCCTCCCCGCCACGCAGCAGCCGCCCAGCGGGTGTGACCGCAGGACAAAACGGCCTGAGCCGTTCGCCCCACCGCCGCCGGCCCTTTCACGCCGCAAACCCGCCCGTCCCACCCCCTCCCCGCCACGCAGCAGCCGCCCAGCGGGTGTGACCGCAGGACAAAACGGCCTGAGCCGTTCGCCCCACCGCCGCCGGCCCTTTCACGCCGCAAACCCGCCCGTCCCACCCCCTCCCCGCCACGCAGCAGCCGCCCAGCGGGTGTGACCGCAGGACAAAACGGCCTGAGCCGTTCGCCCCACCGCCGCCGGCCCTTTCACGCCGCAAACCCGCCCGTCCCACCCCCTCCCCGCCACGCAGCAGCCGCCCAGCGGGCGTGACGTGTCCACCAGCCCCGCCCACCACCTGACGTGGCCCATGCGCCTTCTATCCTGGAGGAAATTGCGCTCTCGCACGCCGTGGCTCTTCCGGAACGCAACTGTGGACTGCGCGGCGCCTCTACCCCATCGTTCCCATTGCTACATTTTGCAGTCGCGTCCGGCATCCCTGTCAAACGGTAAATGACTGGGAAAAGGTATGTATTACCCCAGCCGCAATCCCTCTCATAACCCCCCTTACTCCGCCCCATC
>SZWC01003672.1:51946-65000 GCA_023375785.1 Penium margaritaceum | reverse complement strand
ATTTGTTGTAGGGTGACTCAACTATGCTCTGTCTCATGTGAGATATGACCTGTGAGTACACCATGTAGGTGAGTTGTTAACTTGGCCATTTTGTTGATTAGGCCAAGTGAGAGGTCATGAGTTTGATCCTGGCTCCATGCACATCTTGGTTGTTTTAGAGGCTTCCAAGAAAGAAAGTCCATTGCTTCTGGGAAGCAACACGGCTGATCAGTCACCTTGGCACAAGGATGCTTATGTGTCAAGCCCACAGCGCAAGTCTCTTGGTGATGTTGCAGGGTCAAGCCACTTCTCAGGAATATCCTTTTGAGTTCTAGGACTGGACAGACAGCTATAAAAGGACTTGTCTTGCATGCTCATCAATTAACCCTTGCTTGATGCTCTCTTGCATATTGACAACTTGAGCTCTTCTAGAGATGTAATGCTAAGGCGTTAGTACTCTTGAAGGTGAAGTGTATGCCTGATTAAGTTTGGGGTGCACAACACATACCTGCAAAGGAAGAAGGTGTAAAAACCTTTTTGAGTTTTTTTGGTTTCGCGGCTTCTCTGCCGGAGGTGGTTAGCTCAGTAGCTAACACGGAGTAGCCTCTCCCCCCCCCCCCCCCAGCTTCGCCTCTCCTACCGGCTTCCCCCCCCTCCATTTTTCACGTTCTTTACACCATGTACCCACGTTGCTATTTTACCCCATTTTACCCACAATACTAACAACATTGGGCAGACCCAGAACGGGTACCCCTGCGTACCCAATTACTCCGGTGTACCCAATGGGTGGAAGACTCCTGCCCATCGATTGTTTGCGAACAATCGGCCAATGGAGTAGGCTTTACCTGAATTAACAAGATAACCCTGGGTCAGCTAGAGAGTATGGGATTACCCCTGGGGCGCGGGTGCGGGTCCTCGGATCTAATCTTTACCCTCACGTTCTTGTAATGCCTTCACCCCTCGATTGGTGGTATCATCCCTCTCGTGTTTCCCTGCCTACCCAGGTTGGAGTAAAGAGGGGTGGATTTTACTTCCTTCTCTTGCGGAAATAAAAAAAAAGGCTTGCCGACGGGGGGGCTCGCTAACTTGGCCTCGCTCCTTGTCGTTCTCGTTCGTTCCCCAAGCATCTGCTGTTCTCCCCCTCTTCCATAGAGTAGTGTGTAGAGTGTGTGTGGAGGGCGGTAAGGGAACATCAACTGGTATCAGAGCAGAGGGAAGCGTTCCCTCAACTGCATGCGAAGGGAAGATAGGGTCGCGAGGGGCGGTGGCGGCGGCCATTGGTTGTGACCTGCTCACACAAGCAGTGCAGGCCGCCATTGCGGCGGGTGCTTTTGCTATCACAGCAGGCTGCGCAGTCCACAGCCAGCCACTGTTGCAGTGGCGGGTGGTACTTCAACGAGCTGGCTGCACAGATCGCAGGCACACCACAGCTCCAGCAAGCCGGCTGCGATGGTGGCAAGTGCAGCAGTACCGCCACGTGCCATATCAGCTAGGGCCGTAGTAGTTGAGCAGCGCGCCGAGAAAAGAGATCGCGACTGCAGCGCAATCTTAGCTAGACCGCAGCTACCTGGCTGCCACTTCGGCCGGAGCAGTTGAGCTGTGCCTTGAGGACAAGTCGCAACCGCTGGGCTGTCTCTTTAGCAACCAGTGCAGCTGCTGGGCTGCAACGTCAGCACCCAAAGTAGCTTGTGAGCTGCTACAGACAGGCCTCAGCTGCTGGGCTGCACTCTGAGAAGGAGCTGTGGCGCCAAAGTACAACGTCAGCACAGGCTACAACCAGACGTAGCAGTAACGTCACAGCACCGACTACTTCACCAACCACAGATTGGTCAGTCTGATGTCACCTACCTCTTCCCTCCCTCTTCTCGGCCTCCTTGGGCTTGGGTCTTTCCGCCCTCCCTTCCCTACAGCGGAGCATAGCCCAAACAACCAAAGCATCCAGGCATTTGGCCCCGACACGTAGCTCTCCGGCAGAGTCAGAGGCTGAATGCTGCCGTGTTTTTCTCGGCACCGTTGACTGTCTGCAATCCTACCCTGTCAAAATTGTTTTCCCCTCTCCTTGTTTTAGGGCAGCCACAATGTCAGGAACATAGTCAGCGTGAAGCTGTGAACCTCCACCGGCCACTGACAGATCACAGTCTCCTACAAGTCCGACTGCTCAGCGGTTGGACAAGCAAGATGCAAAGTTAGAGTCTTTGGAGACATTGCTCAATACGATCCTGGATAACCAGTAGGCACTACTTGCAATTGCCTGCCCAGGTGCACTCAGTGGGGCAGACTACAGGTAGCTTGACATTTGCATCTGGTTGTGCCGTAGTGCAGCAGTAGCATCAGCAGCAGTTGCAGCCGCAGTAGCAGCAGTAGCAGCAACAACAGCAGTCACAACAGCAGGAGCATCAATCACAACAGGTGTTTGCCATCTTGTTGCAGCAGCAGCAGCATCATCAGTATGCTCAAAGTCTGATGCTGTCAGTTCCAGCGCACTCTTTTGTGTCCCCATTGTCCTTGCAGCAGCAGTATGCACCACCTGTGTGCCAACAGCCTGGCTCAGGCTGCACACCCCTGTCTGGCTTGATTATGCCGATAGGACGTCCGGCCAAGGACTTTGAGTCTCCACCTCCTCAGTACTCGGGCAGCCTCGGATTTGAAATGTGGGAATTCCAGTTTCATTCCAGGGCGACCGGTGTGGGACTGCTTCCCGATTACATGACTCATTATGATGCCACAGACGTAGCACAGTCTGCAGCCGCAGCTCGAGCAGTCCATGCCCTAGTCCTTGCCTTCCCAGTCGACTACATTCTGGATGTCAAACCCTATGTGGCAGACCTGACCGGGTAGGGCGCAGACCCCCTTGGAGCTTGGCAGCTCGTTTTGACCACCCATCAGCGGGTTGGTCAGGCTGACCTGAATGATTGCATCCGCGAGTTCACTTCCCTATGGGAGGGCAATATAGAGGTTTCTGACGTATACTGGCACCGTGCA
Source organism: Penium margaritaceum (assembly GCA_023375785.1). Classification (NCBI taxonomy): domain Eukaryota; kingdom Viridiplantae; phylum Streptophyta; class Zygnematophyceae; order Desmidiales; family Peniaceae; genus Penium; species Penium margaritaceum. The sequence goes on along the minus strand of SZWC01003672.1, from coordinate 62,039 downwards.
TTACGTGCCTACACTCGCTTGGGCACGCAGATGCCACCTCAGCATTCAGCTCTGACTATGATCATGCTAGGAGCCCATGAGAATTACTTGGATATTTTCCAGTATTTTGAGCCTGTAGAGCTCATGCAGATGGGGGAGAATGGCACCCTCCTTCCTTGGACACGAGACTACCATGTGTGGGTGGCAGGGCGGTTCCTTCCGCCCATAAATTGAGTAACTGTTACTTCTGCTCCTCCATTGGCCTCATCTCCTTCCATCTCCTCCATTCACCCTCCCTCGCCACTAATCACCTCCTCCACATCTCCTCCATCGGGTGCAAGTGCAACGGTGGTCTTGGGTAAGGGAAAGAAGGGGAAAGAACACGGGGGGTAAGGGGGCCCAAGGGTCGTCGGGAGCAACCGGCGGAGTTCTTCGCTACTACAACTGTGGTGGTGACCACAAGTGGCAGGCGTGCCCTCGTCAGAATGACTTTGCCAAGATTGGATGGGCGATACACGACGCTTGGTGTGCCCGTGTCAGTCGTGGCAACGGCACGCAAGGTGCTTCGACAAGCAGTGGTGCCCGTGCAATAGTGGCTGCAGCTTCCACACCTGGGAGAGAACTTTTTGACGCCCACATTGCAGAGCTGGAGGAGGCCCTTGCATCCTCCTTCCGGAGTGACTTGGACTTGATCACTCAGGAAGGTACGAGTTGCATGCACTGTACCGGGGGCTCACCGTTTGCACTACATACAGATTATGTGGGGTGTTCGGTGATGATGGTGTGACAATCTCTGTGGATGACCGTATTCTTTGTGATGTACCGTCATGGATTGAGTCAGTTACTGATCCTGCATGCCTTGACCTAGTAGAGCCACCTCTTCCCTCTCATGATTCCTTAGGGTTCTGTTTTGTGTCACCAGTGGAGCAGGTTCCGGATGGCAGATGGGTCATTGAATCAGGTGCCACCCATCACATGTGTTGTCGCCGTGGTGATTTTGTTCTCCTTGGTCCAGTCGAGTCAGTTTGACATGTACATACCGGGTCAGGTCAGTAGTTGCGTGTGCATGGTGTTGGGACCATTCGGCTTGATGGTCCTGCTGGTCCTGTATACTTCTCTGACGTGATGTATGTTCCTGACCTGGAGCACAGTCTACTTTCTGTCCCCACGTGTGACCGCCTTGGACTCACAGTCACGCATGCTGCTGGTATTGCCACTGTCAGTGTTCACTCGACAAGTAATGTTGTGCTTCGTGGCGTTGCTGTCGGCAGTCTCTATCACATTTTGCGTCATGTTGTTGTTTCGTCGTCTCAGCCTGCTCGTGTCTATGTGATTGGCACCTTGTCTGCACATCAATGTTTGCTGCACCGCCGTCTCTATCATGTGCACTCTGCCACTGTTGACTCACTTGTACGTGTTAAGCCTGCTGTTGGCCTTGATCCGGCCTCTTTCGTACCACCAGCTCCCATTAATTGTCTCCCCTGTCTCCAAGGAAAAATGCATTGTGTCACATATCCCTCTTCCTCCACCATGACCTCCAGACCTCTGGATGTCGTGCATGATGATCTCATGGAGCCATTGCTCACTGAGTCCCAGGCTGAGCACGGACTTTATTTCCTCACTCTGACTGATGAGTTCTCTCATTATCGGTTGGTATTCTATTTGCGTCGCAAGAGCGATATGATGCTTGCCATCCGACGTTCGTTGGTTCAGCCTGAACGCCAAACAATCAACAGTTGTACCGTTATCGTTTGGATCGCGAGGGAGAATTTATGGGTCGTGCTGCTCAGTTTCTTGAGGAGAAAGGGGTGACGCATGATCTCTCCACTCCCTACAAGCCACAACAGAATGGCGTGTCCGAACACTGGAACTGCACAGTGTCGGATGCTGTTCGGTCCATGCGTGCTGAGTCTGGTCTGTCAGAGGCTTTTGCCTTCGAGGCAATGGCCTATATGGCGTGGTTCTGGAACCGCGTGCCTCATGGCCCGCTTCCCCGTATGAGCGTTGGTTTGGGCGTTGTGCCGACCTTCGGTTGGCACGTGTCTGGGGTTGTTCCGCATGTGTTTGGGTCCGTGACCTCCAGCAGGGGAGAAAAATCTCTCCCCGCGGATACTTGTGTTTGTTTCTAGGGGTTGCTCCCCAATCAAAGGCCTAGCGTTTTTGGGACCCCGATCGTCACCGCATTGTCCAATCCCATGACGCCGTCTTTTTTGAGTCCTAAATGCAGCATGATCTGCATCAAATTTGATCCTTTGACCCTCACTCAGCTTCGTGCCCTCACGCCCGATGTGTAGGGGAGGGTTCGGGTACTCTTATCGGGGCGGGCACATCTGTCCAACCTGCCCCTGTCGCACCCCCCATACTGTCTATGTCTCTTGTGGCAGGAGCACCCCCTGTGGCCCCACCTAGCTCGTCCCCTCTCGATGTGTCATTTCCTATGTTGTCTCTGTCCTCAGTGGCTCCTCCTTCTGTTCCTTGTATGCTACCCACTGATGGCTATCCCTATCGTCTACAGCGTCCCCCTCCTCGTATTCTGCTGCCTCCCCTACCTCTGTCCCTCCGGAGTTGTCTGATAACCTGGCTGTTTTTTCTGCTGGTCTGCCTCTTGCTGCATCCTCTATATTTCCCCATAACTCTCCGCCGGTGTGCCCAGCTGTAGCCCCCTCAGTGCAGCCTGCAAGCCCTCATGATTGGATGGTTGTACTGTCACCGGCCGTCTCTACATCTGAGTTGTCAGCATCTACTCATGCATACTTTCGTGAGGAAGTTGGTTATCTCCCTCCTGGGAGCAAGGCTGTCAAAGCCAGATGGGTCTATCACGTGAAGAAAAAGTCTGACGGCTCCACCGAACGCTACAAGGCTCGTCTGGTTGCGAAAGGTTATTCACAAGTCGATGGAGTGGACTTCGATACCCTACTGCCTGATGATTTTGTTATTAAATAATTATTCAGGGACGACGAATTCATTTATTCGGCTCTGACCAGGAAATTCTGTGCCCTAAAACGAATACAAAATATTAATCCAGTTATCCTTGTTTGACCCTGACCTATCGAGCGAAAACCAAAGTGTGATCGCGTGACCTCGGACGGTCACGCGATCGCACTTTCTCCGGTGTCGGACGACCACCGACACCGGAAAACGTGAGCGACGGAGCTGAAGCCGACGGCTCGAAGGCAAAAAAAACGAAATCACGACAACAGCATGGAGTGATTTCGTCCAATTCGAAAACAGAAAAATAATTGTTCCCAAAAACGAACCAAGACTACACCCTGAAAATTATTTTGGGAGACGAAATCATCAGGCAGTAGGGTACCACATTTACACCAGTCGGTCGGATGGACACAGCACGAGCTCTTCTAGGGCTCGCAGCGAATCATAACTGGGAGGTCCATCAGATGGATTTGGACAGCGTATTCCTCCATGGTCGGCTGGACGAAGAGATTTACATGGTCCAGCCACCTGGTTTTGAAGAAGGCACACGTCGTGTGTGGCGTCTTTGTAAGGTGTTGTACACCGTGAAACAATCATCGAGATGTTGGAACAGTGAGATTCGCTCGACAGTCGAGCGTGGGGGCTACAAGAGGAGCAATGCTGATCCCTCAATCTTCATGAGTACTGTGTCAGAGCCCTTTGTCATTGTCCTGGTGTATGTCGATGATCTTTTAGATATGCCGGCAGATTTGGCAGAAGTGCAGAAGGTCAAAGATCTGTTGCAGGTCACTTACAAGATGAAGGACCTTGGTGAGGTTTAGGTTTTCTTAGGCATGAAAATTGCCTGCCATTGTGAGCGTGGACTTCTGCACGTCCACTAAGGTAGATACATACAAACCTTGGAGGAGCACTTTGCTGATCTCTTAGCATTGACATCCTCCACCTCCACCCCCATGATGCCCCATGGGCAGAAAATCCTGAAACCAGTCAACTCAGTTGACATGGGGAGCCGGTCGAGTCAACTGGATACTTGCGTCTCATCGGGTCACTCATGTATCTAGTCACCACCACGCAGCCTGACATTGCCTTCACTGTGAATTTTCTCATGCAGTTTTCGCAAGCACGTTGCGCCTGCCACCTTGACGCAGAAGTGTGTTTCATGCGCTAAGTGTTACAGACACCATGGCTTGGTTTGCTGTTCTGTACTCACCCGTCGGTGTGTGTGTGTCAGGATTCACCAAACGGGCTGTGTTCCTTCTTGGGAACACAGCTGTATCATGGAAGATTGGAAAGCAGGGGTGTGTGGCACGTAGCACTGTGGAGGCCGAGTATGTTGCCCTTGGAGCTGGTGCCTGTCACAGTGTTTGGTTTTGTCGCTTGTTCCGCGAGCTGCGTCAGCCGGTGGAGCACATCGTTCTGCATTGTGACAATTTCAGCGTAGCTGATATTGCTGCAAACGATGGTGTGTTCCATGCTCACACAAAGCACATTGATATGGAATATCACTTCGTGCGTGGTCTGTGGGAACAGCGGTAGGTTGACATGGTGTGGATCTGCAAGAAGCGCCAGCTCACCGACTTCGTGACAAAGGCATTGGGTCGTGCCCTGTTTGAGTCAGCCACTTCAGCTGTTGATCTCTCTCCCCTTGCTGTGTGACTTTGCGTGCAGTGAGTTAACCTCATCCTGTACGCATTGTGTGTTTTCACCCACTTGTTCTGTTCTCATGTTTCATTTATCATGCACTCTTCTACACTTGGTGGCTCACCTAGTTGGTCTGTGCATGAAGATGTGTGCCACGGGGTCATGGGGGAGTGTTGTTCTATGTGCATATACGGTGACTGATGGTGACCCCCCGGCTGCTGTTCATGCACACGCAGATCCTTGAGGGGTACGAGGACCCGTCGACAACTGGAGGCTGGCAAGTGTCAAGCCGGCGGTAATGCAGGGGAGAGAACAAGACAGATGAGAAGAGCGGCAACGCTCTCCAAGAGCGACAGGATGACTTGCTTTTGCCAAGATGTGGATTGTGAACTAGGACAAGGTTAGAAAAATTCATGATGACTTGCCAGGTGGTGTACTTGTTATGGCTTGTGGACGGATATGCTGCCAAATATGTTAAGACAGCGATGCAAGGGCAGATGAGGAAATTAGGCATTTCTAGGTCAACTCCATTGGTAGGATCAAGCTAGCGAGCTCAATTGGAGCTCGCTAGCTCGTCGCTCGTGGACGGGGGGGCTTGCTAACTTGGACTCGCTCCTTGTCGTTCTCATTTGTTCCCCATGGTGTTCTTCCAAAACTTTTGACCTAAGCACCTGCTCTTCTCCCCATCTTCTACAGACTAGTGTGTAGAGTGTGCGTGGAGGGCAGTAAGGGAACATCAACAGCTGTGTCTGCCTATATTGGCTGTTTCTTCACAGTGTCACAACTTGCCTCTTGCAGCCTCTTACTGTCTCGCACGTCTCCTGCTCCGAGTGCTCCGCAGCTCTCATATTCCCACACTATACGTGTCTCAATCCGCAACACTCTGCTGCCCCGTACTGCCTCTCTTGTGTAGCACTACAGCTCTTGACTGCCCTGTTCCCCGTTGTTTCTCAATAATCGGCTGCCCCACAGCTCTCGGCTGCCCTAGTAGTCCCCAGCTGTCACCTGCAGCTGTTTTCTGCCCCATGCCGTGCCTACCTGTAGCGGATGTGCAATCCACAGTGACGGCTTGAGGATAGCCCCTGTCCTCCCACTCAGCAGCCACATCCTTGGCTGCAACTGCAGCCACACAGCCTGCCAGGCTGGATGCACCACCACTAGATGGACCTCCCTATGGCGACACGACCCCTCTGGTTTTGCACGCTCGACAGCACGTATTATTGTGACGACATTGCTGCAGCAGCCGAAGGAGCTGAACGTGAAATCTACCACCAAGTCTACAGTGCTGATAATCTCCCATCGTCTCCTCCTTGTCCCTCAGGTATGCAACCTCTCGGGAGGACCCCTACCTCCATCCCTGCATCGGACTCCATCCCCAGTTCAACCACAACTGGAACAGACACTACCGGTCCGTCAACAGCACAGGAGTTGCCCAGCATGATACCGGTTCTCCCCATCCACACCGGCGCCATCAACTTGGCTGGTGCCATCTTTCATGCCGCAACAGGTGCATCCTCCACCTTCTCCGCCACGGCGCGTGCCAGCAGGGCACCAACACAGACCACTGTGGGAATAGCGGCTGAGGCCTACGGAAACACAGCAGCATCTCTCACCCTCCTTGCTACCACCGCCGTCAACATCACCACACAGGTTATAGCAGCCGCTGCTGCTATCGCCACAGCTGCATCCTCTACAGTAGATGCTACTTCAGGAACTGTCGGCTCCATTCGTGCATCTACGGCAGCAGCTGTTCTTACCCCTACAGGTGCACCTCATGATATCACACACCATATCACCACAAGTGTGCTTGTTGCATTAGCAGCAGCAGCAGTTACAGGCGCCACCATCACTGGTCTCCTCTGTCTAAAACTGGCCATTGCTGCATGGGTGGCTGTACTGTTCTCCTCCGCGGCCGCAGTGGTGCCGACCCTTTTTGCACTACTTTCGCGCCACTAGTCTGGTGAGCACCCCTCTCGCTGCAAAGTGGAAGAAGATCTGCAACAGGGACTGGAAGCATAGAAGGAACTGGCCACCACAATGGCAAACCTAGTCATAAAGTGCTTATGCGCCGTCCCGGCCATTGCTGCTATCACGCCTAATGAGGAGACTGCCTCTGCTGATTCCACTATTCCTCCTAGCGGTATTCCCAAATGTTCTTCACCAGCCCTCTCAACAGCTGCCCTCGCTCGGGTCCTCTTACATGCCAAGCAGGACTTCAAGAGTCCACCACCTCGGTTCACTTCCACGCTGACCTTCTCCTCTTGGGAAACCCGCTTCAGCGCGTGGGCAAAGGGTGAGCTTCCGTGGGAGTACTACTCTCCAACCAAGCCACCATTTGTTCCTCAGCCTACTGAGACGGCCCACGCTGTTTGTGCTCACATCAACGCTACGCCCGAGGGTCTCCTAAACCACATTAGTACATACGATACAGACCCAACCCGTGGCCACCCCCACGGCCCCACCCTACTGACCCTAATGGTGCTTACGCACTCATTCTTTGCCGCAAGAGTGTGAAAGGACATGCTACTTGGAGTGCCCTCACTATGCAGTTCAACACACTCCACATGCGGTCGGATGAGAAGGCCAATGAGTATTGGGTGCAGATTCTGCGCCTCCTGCGTGACCTGGGCAAGGCAGCACCAGGCCCCCTCTCCGCTTGCTTGTCCAGTGTTGCTGGCCTCATCCCCGAGCTCTCTGACCTCTCTCTACATGTCTCTAAGGCTGAGCTTGAGCGTCTTGCTACTGCCCCAGTGCCTGAAAATTCTCCTCCAAGGATCGGGCCACTCTATGAGTTCACTACCGCTTGGCTCACAGATTGGTGGAGAAACTTGCAAAACAAATGCATGCATCGTGCAGCTCTCGCTGCAGTGAAAACTTCCTCCTCCTCCTCCCCCTCCTTTCCTTCTACCATAGCTGCTTACACCACCCACGCTTCCCTCCGTGGCGGAGGTGGTGGAACTGGCCGTGGGGGTGGCCATGGTGGCAAGGGCCGTGGTGGTGGCCACGGTGGCAAAGTCTCCTCTGGCAATGCATCCGCTGCAAAATTCACATGCTGGAACTGCGGCGCCACTAGTCAAGCTGCTCCAAAGTGCCCGGCCCCTCGCAATGGTGGCATTGTCCATGAGAGCCCATTGAGCCCGTACGGGCGAGGCCTCCTCATTTGCTGCATGAGTGGTGACAGTTGCTTCCTCCTCCTCTTCCTCATCCACTGCCTCCTCTATCACCACCACTCTTGCTCCTCTCCAACCATTGATGCCTCACCCCAGTCCGTGGGGTTAGATCCCGCCCCCCTCCGATCCGGCCTACTATGGTCCTCCCTCCGCTCCATCAGTGCCACTCTGGCCCCCGCGAAGACGGCCACTTTTCTGATTGCTCCTCCAACCGTTCATCTGACCTTCATGACAAGGAGCGCACACTTGAATTCTGCCTTGCAAAACTTCTTCATCTTCACTCTCAAGGAGGTGAGAGTATGAGTGGCGGCTCCCGTGTGTCTGTCTGTGAGTCCGATGCTATCCTTCGTGGTGTTGCCTCGAGCTATGTACAGGGGGACTTGTCGATGACCATTCGTGAATTGAGGATTGGGAGTCTCAAACGTTACCCACTCGTCTTGGTCGCATTCCTTCCAACTCCCTCCAAGGAACTGTCGCTTTTTGCCTTTTTCTTCCGTCCATCCGTGCGTCCCCTCGCCTCTGGATCACTGACTCAGGAGCCACTCATTACATGACCTCCTGTTGTTCATCCTTTTCTTCCCTTGGCCCAGTCAATTCTGTTTGTTCTGTACGCACCGGCTCTTGCCAACTCCTCCTTGTTCAAGGTGTTGGAGTTGTTGCTTTGTTGGTCCTGGTGGAACCATGTATCTCCCTGACGTGTTGTATGTGCCTGACCTTGAGGTCAATCTTGTTGAAATAGTATGCACCTTGTCCACTGCCTATTTGGCTAGCTTCACATACAGACAAGGCATGCACTGCTCTATGGAGTACGTCCCCTTGGTATGTTCTGAGATGGGCCAGGAATGCATAGCCCATAATGGGTATGTGTCCTAGGGATCATCATAAGAAGCAGACCTTTGTGGCCTGGTTGGAACAGGCACCACAGTTTCAAACAATAGATTTAGGTTCAAGCTTTAAGATGGCTGCAATTTGTTTGTGGCCCAAACTAGGATAGGAAGCTTCTAGGAAGCTTCGAGGAAGCTTACTAGAGCCTGCCTTGAGGATAACACTTGGCCGTCTAAGGACGCGCCAAGTAGGACTGTAGGTTGAGGTTGGCTCCAGTGGAGCCACTACAAGCAGAAGCATTAGCAAACCTCTACAAGTACAAAAGCATGTACCCTGCATGCATCCATTTACAGTTCTTGCCTTTGAGACTCCTCACCAGGTGTCCGACCAAAGGTAGACACTAAAGGCCAACATGCAGACTTCATGAAGTTGCAAACCAAACGAACCTAAATTGTGGATCCCTCATTCGAGGATGATATGTTATCTTAGTTGCAATACCAAGAGCGGTTGGCGGCCTCCCATTTCGGGACCCGTTTTCTAGACCGTTGCTATCTGGCGCATTGACAAAGGGTTATGAACTCACACTGCTGGTTCTAAGGCACGCTTCCATGACCGACTAGTGTGTGGTCTTGCAGGGTGCACAGGTACAACGGGGACACGAACATCAGATGGCTCCATGCGATCCCATCGCCTTAGGCGATCATCGGCGGAAGGGGTATGCAACGGAACCAACTGCACCTTTGATAACGGTCACAGTTAACAGCCTCATCAGCCTCATCAGCCTCAACGAAGTAGAGCAGCAGTGAAGCAGAGAAGAAAAGCAGCTGCAGGACATGGTGGATCTGTCTCAAGCCTGCCTTGGGGCGGGTGCATCCAAATTCACGGGGACAGGTTTTTCCTTGTGGAAATGGCAGTTTGAGATTGTCATAAACGTGTGTGGCTACCTCGACATCCAAAAAGGGACCGAGACAGTACCCGCCGATGCGACAGTGACCACGCATGCAGCTGACCTTGCAACATGGACGATGAAGAACAACATGGCTCTCTCCATTCTTGTGGCATCCATCAACGAGACTCAACACTCCCACATCACAGGATGCACGTTGGCTGCCAAGGCCTACGCAAAACTCTCACGCGTGCATCAATAAAATGCCCTAGCAAACCGGCTCTTCATCTTCCAAAGGCAGATGTCGATGAGGGTGAGCGAAGGAGAATCAATAACCGCATTTTTGCAGTTGTTCGTGTCAATGCGCCGGATAGCAACGGTCTAGAAAACGGGTCCCGACATGGGAGGCCGCCAACCGCTCTTGGTATTGCAACCAAGATAACATATCACCCTCGAACGAGGGATCCACACTTTAGGTTTGTTTGGTTTGCAACCTCACGAAGTCCGCATGTTGGTCTTTAGTGTCTACCTTTGGTTGGACACTCTGTGAGGAGTCTCAAAGGCAAGAGCTGTAAATGGATGCATGCAAGGTACAGGCTTTTATACTTGCAGAGCTTTGCTAAAGCTTGTGCTTGTAGTGGCTCCACTGGAGCCAACCTCA
>SZWC01003672.1:37575-50040 GCA_023375785.1 Penium margaritaceum | reverse complement strand
ACTCAAGCAACACTATCCACTCTCCCGCTTTGGGAGTGAGGGTCGGGTCCAGCAGCTCTCCCTTTCCAAGGGTGCGTTCGTCGAACACGATGTCGCGGCTCCTCATGAGCTTGCCTGCTGCCTGGTCCCAAAGCCGATAGGCTTTGTGTGACGTGTCGTACCCAACCATGATGCACTTCTTGGAGCGTGCATCGAGCTTGCCTCCACCTTCTCCCGACTGGATCTTCACCCATGCAGTTGACCCGAACACCTTCAGATGAGATGCGTTGGGTTTCTTTCCCGACCATGTTTCCTATGGGGTCTTCAGCTGCTTGTCCTGCTCCTTTCCACGCTTCCGCAAGGCGGTCGCTGGTGTGAGGTTCAAGAGGTAGCAAGCCGTTGTTGCTGCTTCAGCCCAAAAGCGAGGTGGGAGCTTGGCGTCGAAGAGCATGCTTCGCACCATGCCGAGTAGGATCCGGTTCATCCTCTCGGCAACGCCGTTGCTTTCGGGGTTGTAAGGGGTGGTTTGCTCGTGGCGGATACCATGATGCTTGAGCCAAGGCTTGCATGCCTCGTAATCACCCCCGTTGTCACTTCGGAGCGCCTTCACCTTCTTGGACGTTTGCCGCTCCACCATGGCGACGAACTCGAGGAGCTTCTCCTTGACCTCTCCCTTTGTTTTGAGGAAGTAGATCCACAACTTGCGGCTGTGGTCATCAATGAAGGTCAAGAAGTACTTGCTTCCTCCGTTAGACGGTGTGCGGAAGGGTCCACACACGTCACTGTGTATCAGTTCCAAGACGTGTTCCGCTCGTTGACCTCCTCTCCCAAACGACTTCTTCTTTGCCTTCGCTTGGAGGCATGGTTCACACAATGTACACCCTTCGCCATGCTTCATAGTGCACCCTTCCATTCCGCGGACTACCTCTTGCTCTTGCATCTTTTGCAGCGTGCTGTTGGCCACGTGGCCAAATCGCCGGTGCCACAGCTCAACATCTGTGTCCTTGGTTGATGTGGCGGCCGCAGCGGTCGCCAGTGGTGCATCCTTCGGCTCCGGTGCCACTGTCTTGGTGGCACATGTGAGTCCCTCATCCGACGCCTTGGTGACTTTGGTTTGAAGCACGTAGAGGCCGTCGACTCTTGGAACTTGAAGCATGAGGTCGTCTTTGGTGTACAAGATCTGGATGTCTTCGTTTTTTAGGGCCACCGCTTCCTTGTTGGTGAACACCACTGTCATGTTGTTGTCGGTGATTTGTGAGACGGACAGCAAGTTGGCTGCGAAGCAGGGCATGTACACCACCTTTTGAAGTTGACTGCCTTCTCCGCATCATTCACATTGAACGTGATCACCTTGTCCCCTTTGCCCATGGCTTGGACGACGCCACCGTTTGCACACTTGATGCGCATGACAGATTCGGCCATGGAGACAAATCCACCCTTCTCTTTTGATGAGTGGTGGTTGGTGCCCGAGTCAAGGGCAAATGCCCCGGGCCTAAGGATCGCTGCGCCCTTCATGGGCAGCCCCCAAGCCATCATGTTGGTGAGCTCCTTCTTCTCCTTTCCACCTTTGTTCCCGCCTTCTCTCTTGGGACTACGACAGTCCCTAGCCTAGTGCCCAGCCTTGCCACTGTTGTGACAGTTGCCGGACTTCTTGGAACTCTTCCCGCCACCATTGCCTTTCCCTCCACCGCCACTGCTTCCGCTGTTGCCTTGACTGGAGCGAGAGCTTGCACTTTGTCCACCGAAGCGAGAGGCATAGGCTGAGATGTTTGCCTCGGCGCCACTGCGTCGCATGGACTCGTTGCGGACGTGTTCGGCGACAGCCTCGTACGTCAGATCTGCCTCCTTCCAACCGCCAAATACGGTGNTGAGTCTCGTTGATGGACGTCACAAGAATGGCGAGAGCCATGTTGTTCTTCATCGTCCATGCTGCAAGGTCAGCCGCATGCGTCGTCACGGTCGTATCGGCTGGTGCTATCTCGGTCCCTTTTAGGATGTCAAGGTAGCCACGCACGTTCATGACAAACTCAAACTGCCATTTCCACAAGGGAAAACCTGTCCCCGTGAATTTGGACATACCCACCTCAAGGCGGGCTGGAGTCGGATCCGCCATTTCTTGCGGTTACTCGTCTTTTCTGCTTCGCTGCTACTCTGCTTCGTTGAGGCCGATGAGGCTGATGAGGCTGCTGACTGCGACCGTTGTTAAAGGTGCAGTTGGTTCCATTGCATACCCCTCCCGCCGATGATCGCCTAAGGCGATGGTGCCGTCGTGAGAGAACGGACTCGGGGTCGTACCACCTTCTAAAAAGGGGTAGAGCTTAATCCCGTTGGGGCTCGAGGGTCTTGTCCAACATGGACAGAGCGATTCCTCGTCCCCTAGTCCGCCACGTGCGCGCACCCTACCTGAAGAAGCCGATGGAGCCGATGGAGCAGATGGAGCCGTCCGATGGTCGTGTCCCTGTTGTACCTGTGCGCCCTGCAAGACCACGCGCTAGTCGGTCTTGGAAGCGTGCCTTAGAACCAGAAGTGTGGGCCCATAACCCTTTGTCAATGCGCCGGATAGCAACGGTCTAGAAAACGGGTCCCGACATGGGAGGCCGCCAACCGCTCTTGGTATTGCAACCAAGATAACATATCACCCTCAAACGAGGGATCCACACTTTAGGTTCGTTTGGTTTGCAACCTCACGAAGTCCGCATGTTGGTCTTTAGTGTCTACCTTTGGTTGGACACTCTGTGAGGAGTCTCAAAGGCAAGAACTGTAAATGGATGCATGCAAGGTACAGGCTTTTATACTTGCAGAGCTTTGCTAAACCTTGTGCTTGTAGTGGCTCCACTGGAGCCAACCTCATCCTACATTCCTACTTGGCGCGTCCTTAGACCGCCAAGTGTCATCCTCAAGGCAGGCTCTAGTAAGCTTCCTAGAAGCTTCCTGTCCCAGTTTTGGCTACAAAGAAAATTGCGGCCGTCGCGGGGTTTGAACCCACGACCTCTGGTTTGAGACTTCGGTGCCTAATCAACCAAGCCAGAAAGGTATGGTTCCTATGATGAGCCACGGGGGACATACCCATTATGGGCAGTGCATTCCTGGCCCATCTCAGAACAGACCAAGGGGACATACTCCATAGAGCAGTGCATGCCTTGTCTGTATGTGTAGCTAGCCAGCTAGGTAGTGGACAAGGTGCACACTATTTCAACAGTTTGATAACGTGCTGCAAGAGGTCTAGCAAATGGAATGGAATCTCGACTCCAACATACATGCCATGATCCTTATGATGGCGCTGCTGGAAAGCTGGGGGTCCTTAATCACGATGTTTGGCGATTGGAAGGAGGCATATCGGACGCATGAGGCTGGCGCCGAATACTTCCGCAACGAGTCCATGGGACGCAGTGGTAGTGAGGCAAATATCTAGGCCTATGCCTCTCTCTTCGGTGGACAAGGTGCAAGATCTTGCTCCAGTCAAGGCAACAACAAAACCGGTGGCGGTGGAGGGAAAGACAATGGTGGCGGGAAGAGTTTCAAGAAGCCCTGCAACTGTCACAACTGTGGCAAGGCTGGGTACTAGGCTAGGGACTGTCGTAGTCCAAAGGAAGAAGGCGCAAACAAAGGTCGGAAGGAGAAGAAGGAGCTCACCAACATGATGGCTAGAGGGTTGCTCATGAAGGGAGTAGCGCTCCTCAGGCCCAGGGCATTCACCCTTGACTCAGAAACCAACCACCACTCCTCAAAAGAGAAGGGTGGATTTGTCTCCATGGCCGAAACTGACACGCGCATCAAGTGTACAAACGGCGGCGTCGTCCAATCCATGGGCGGAGGGGAGAAGGTGATCATGAAGGATTTCAATCTTCAAAAGGTGGTGTACATGCCCTCCTTTGCAGCGAACTTGCTGTCGGTTTCATAAATCATCGATAACAACATGACCGTGGTGTTCACCAACAAGGAAGCCGTGGCCCTAAAAAACGAGGACATCCAGATTTTGCACACCAAAGATGACCTCATGCTTCAAGTTCCAAGAGTTGACTACCTTTGTGTGTTTCAAACCAAAGTCACCAAGGCGTCGGATGAGGGACTCGCATGTGCCACCAAAACAGTGGCACCGGAATCAAAGGATGCACCACCGGCGACCGTTGCGGCCGCCACATCAACCAAGGACACTGACGCTGAGCTATGGCATCGGCGATTTGGCCACGTAGCAATCAGTATGTTGCAGAAGATGCATGAGCAAGAGGTAGTCTGCGGAATGGAAGGGTGCAACATGAAGCATGGTGAAGGGTGTACATTGTGTGAACCATGCCTCCAAGCGAAGGCAAAGAAGAAGCCTTTTGGGAAAGGTGGTCAACTAGCAGAGCATGTCTTGGAACTGATACATAGTGACGTGTGTGGACCCTTCTGCACAACGTCTAACAGAGGAAGCAAGTACATCCTGACCTTCATTGACGACCACAGCCACAAGTTGTGGATCTACTTCCTCAAAACAAAGGGAGAGGTCAAGGAGAAGCTCCTCGAGTTCGTCGCAATGGTAGAGCGGCAAACGTCCAAGAAAGTGAAGACGCTCCGAAGTGACAACGGGGGTGAGTATGAGGCATGCAAGCCTTGGCTCAAGCATCATGGCATCCGCCATAAGAAATCCATCCCTTACAATCCCCAAAGCAACGACGTTGCTGAGAGGATGAACTAGGCCCTGCTTGGCATGGTGCGAAGTATGCTCTTCAACGCCAAGCTCCCACCTTGCTTTTGGGCAGAAGCAGCAAGAACGACCTGCTACCTCTTGCACCTCACACCAGCAACCGCCTTGCAAAAGCGTGGAAAGGATTAGGACAAGCAGCTGAAGAACCCACAGGAAACATGGTCAAGAAAGAAACCCAACGCATCTCATCGGAAAGTGTTCGGGGCAACTGCATGGGTGAAGATCTGGTCGGGAGAAGGTGGAGGCAAGCTCGACACACGTTCCAAGAAGTGCTTCATGGTTGGGTACGACACATCACACAAAGCCTATTGGCTTTGGGACCAGGCAGTAGGCAAGCTCTTGAGGAGTCGCGACGTTGTGTTCAACGAATGCACCCTTGGAAAGGGAGAGCTGCTGGACAAGATCCTTTCTCCCAAAGCGGGAGAGTGGATAGTGTTGCTTGAGTTCAGAGACCAAGCACTTGTCAACTGGCTCGTTTTGCCAGCAGGTGGTGGGACTGCGAGAGCAGTTGCGCAGGATGACGTAGTACCTGACATGGACGTAGATACCAAGGCGTCTGAGACTTCCGAGTCTGACTCGAAGTCCGACGAATCTTTCGACAACGACGACAACACACCACTACCTGTGGTAGCACCAGCAGCAAAGCAAGAGTTCGCACTAGTAGCTCGATGCAGTTTGCAACCCAAGAAAGTACCTTTGCGGTATGAGGATAATTGGACCGGCCTTAGCTGGTTGTGCATGGCTGAAGGAGAGCCATCCACAGAGGCGGAGGTGATGAATGGCCTAGATGCTGCCAAGTGAAAAGAGGCAGTGGACAGCAAGCTTGCGTCCATTGCCAAGAACCGCACGTGGGTGCTGGTGGATAGACCAGACAAGGCCCACGTGGTGGGATCCAAGTGGGTCCTCCAAGTGAAGAAGAAGCAAGATGGTAGCATTGACAAGTTCAAGGAAAGGGTAGTGGTTAAGGGGTTCTCTCAATGCCCACGCTCCGAGTACGATGAAATGTTCACCCCCGTCGTGACCTTTGCCTCCATCCGCTCTCTCCTAGGCATTGCAGCCGCAAAGAACCTGGAGATACACCAGTTGGATGTCAAGACAGCTTTTCTTTATGGGAATCTTGACAAGGAAGTGCTCATTGAGGTGCCCGAAGGCGTCAAAGCTCCTAAGGGTAAGGTGTGCAAGTTGGTGAAAGCGCTCTACGGGCTGAAACATGCCCCAAGGATCTGGTACAAAGAGATGGACGGTTTCATGACTGGTCTCTCCTTTGCGCATAGCCAGAAGGACTCGAGAATGTACGTGCTCGATGATGGGAGAGGGCTGATGCTGGTTGCGCTATATGTGGATGATCTGATCATCTGCTTGTCTTCGGTCGAGTTGCTAGATGAGCTGAAGTCTGACCTCAACGAAAGGTTCAAGATGAAGGACATGGGTCCTTTCGAGTACTACCTCGGGATTGCCATCCACCGCAACCGAGCAGCAGGCACCATTGAACTCAACCAAACCAAGTACATTGGTGAGGCATTGCAGCGCTACCACATGGAAGACAACAAATCTATTGGCACCCCAATGATGACCGATACAAAGCTGAAGGCCTCAATGTTGCCAAGAAACGAAGTAGAATGAAGGGAGATGCAAGACATCTCCTACCAGTCCGTCGTGGGTAGCATCATGTACGCCATGGTAGGGACTCGTCCGGACATATTCTATGCTGTGGGACAAGTGAACACATTTGTGGCCAACCCAGAGCCAAAACATTGGCAAGAAGTCAAGCGCATCTTGTGCTACCTGCAGAAGACATGTCACATGGGCCTCGTCCCTCGATGCCAAGAAGGTACAGACCCCCTTCGCTTGAAGTGCTACACCGACGCTGACTGGGGAGGAAATCTTGATGACCGGAAATCCACCTCTGGATACGTGTGCATCGTGAATGGCGCTGCCATCTCATGGGCCAGCAGGAAGCAGGATTGTGTTTCTATGTCCACGGCTGAGGCAGAGTACGTTGCTCTATCTGATTTGTGTAAGGAGACTCAGTGGCTGCGCAGCTTGCTTGGCGAAACGACAGTGCCACAGAAGGACGCCATGGTCGTACACATGGACAGCATAAGCACCATCTCCATGGCTGAAGACGAGATCATCTCCCGGTGAACGGAGCACATCGACATACGTTACCACTACTCATGTGACCTGGTCATGAAGAACGTGGTGGACTTGCAGCACTGCGGAATCAAGATCATGCTTGCAGACTGCATGACCAAGCCGTTGGAGAGCGACTTGCACTGTACATGCATTCGTGGATTTGGCATGAAGAGTGCGGCAGAGGAAGGGTGAGCCCCAAAGAATTGATGGAGCCTAGTGAGCGATAGATGGATAGAGGTGCAAGGGATAGATTTGTTGAAATAGCATGCACCTTGTCCACTACCTAGTTGGCTAGCTGCATATACAGACAAGGCATGCACTGCTCTATGGAGTACGTCCCCTTGGTTTGTTCTGAGATGGGCCATGAATGCACAGCCCATAATGGGTATGTGCCCTGGGGATCATCAAAAGATGCTCACCTTTGTGGCCTAGTTGGAATAGGCACCGAATTTTCAACAGATAGATCGCGGATTCGAACCCCGCGAAGGTCGCAGTTTTCTTTGTAGCCCAAACTAGGACAGGAAGCTTCTAGGAAGCTTACTAGAGCCTGCCTTGAGGATAACACTTGGTTGACGCGCCAAGTAGGACTGTAGTTTGAGGTTGGCTCTAGTGGAGCCACTACAAGCAAAAGCATTAGCAAAGCTCTACAAGTATAAAAGCATGTACCGTGCATGCATCCATTAACAGTTCTTGCCTTATAGAGTGTCCAACCAAAGGTAGACAGTAAAGACCAACATGCGGGCTTCATGAGGTTGCAAACCAAACGAACCTAAAGTGTGGATCCCTCGTTTGAGTGTGATATGTTATCTTGGTTGCAATACCAAGAGCGGTTGGCGGCGTCCCATGTCGGGACCCATTTTCTAGACCGTTGCTATCCGGCGCATTGACAAATCTTCTTTCCGTGACCACCCTTGATGACCAGGGCATGGACTTGTCGTCCAGCCGTGGCATTGCCACTGTTGCGCTTTGCTCATCTGGCCATGTTGTCAACTGTTTTCCTCTGCGGCGTGTGTTGTGATCATCTATTATGTGTTCGTCTCATGTTGCCTTTGTCTTCTGCTACCTCTTCTCTTGCTCACGTCGCACCCTCCTTGTCTCCTGCGCATGCGGACCTCTTATACCGTCGCCTCTGCCACATCCACACTGTGGTCATTCTGCGTCTCCTCCACCTTCGCCCTACTGTTGGTCTTGATGCTGCCACGTTTGTGCCTATGTGTTCTTCTCCCTGCATCGACTGCGCAAGTGGAAAAATGCATCGTTCTCCCTTCACGGTGGCTGATTCCACCACCTCTCACCCCCTTGACCTTGTTCATACTAATGTCATGGGTCCTTTTCCTCATGAATTGCTTGGTGTTCTTGGTCGCTACGCGCTTTGCTTGACTGATGACTTCTCCCGTTACCGGTGGATCTTTGCTCTTCGCCACAAAAATGAAGTCAATGATATCCTTGAAACCTAGCTTCCTCAGGTTCAACGAGCCTATCTTTGTCCCTTGCATGTCTTTCGCAGCAACTGAGTTGGTGATTTCTTTGCTCCACTTCTCGCTTCCTTGATTTGTGTGGTGTTCGTCTTCAGTCCTCTACTCCCTACACTCCTCAGCAGAACAAGGTGTCTGAGTGTTGGGTTCATACACTCATTGACGGAGAGCACTCTCTTCTCTCCACCTCTGGACATTCCCCACTCTTCGCCTTGGAGGCCATGTCCTGCATGACGTGGGTCTGGAATCGCATCCCTCACGGTCCCCGCCCTCACACTGTCACACCCTTAGAACTCTGGACTGGCTGTTGTGCTAATCTTTGTTTTGCTCGTGTGTGGGGGTCCCTCACCATCATGTGGCTTCGTGCTGACCTACGGGATGGTAAGCTCTCCCCCAGTGGTCGTCTATGTATCTTCCTTGGCGTCTTTCCCTACTCCAAGGCGTGGTGATTATGGAACACGATTCGCTGTCGGGTGCTTGATTCATGTGATGCTCTCTTTTTTGTCCACTTGTTTGCGCGCGACATCACTCACTTCTCGGCCGAGTCCCTCTCTCTGCCTTCTCCAGGTGGTTGTAGTACTCCTCCCTCTCGGTCCTCTGTTCTCCCCTTGATGCATCCGTCGGATTCCTCTAACTCCTCAAATTCCTCTGCCTTCTCTGAGCCCTCTCCTTCCTTTGAGTCCTCTACATCATCTGATCTCTCCGTCTCCTCTGAGCCCACTACATCCTCTGAGCCCTCTACTCACCTTGAGCCATCCACTCCTTTAGTGCCCTCTACTCCCTCTGAGCCATCCGCCCCCTCTACGTCGCCGGCTCTCCCTTAGCCCTATGATACCTCTACGCCTCCTCCCTCTGCGCCTGTACACCCGGACTCTCCTGCTGCATCATGGCCTCTTGTGCCCCCTGTGGCTTGCGCGCCCCTTCCTGCCTCTAATCTGCATGTCTCCTTTGTGCCTCCTATCTCGCCCTACACGTGCGGTGGCCGTCTCAGGATACTTCGATCTCAATCCCGTCCTGTTGTCTCTGGTGACCCTGGCCTTCATACTCTTGGCCTCGTGACCACTTCCTTGCTCATTGCTGCATCTGTAGTGCATCCTAGTGCTGCCCTTGGCTACTCCCTCATTGACCAGGATTCTTGTCTAGCCCTTACTTTGTCTGTGGCTGGGCCTGTTGCCTTGTGCTTTTCTACTACTGGTCTCTCTCCTCTTCCACCTGAAATTCTGACAGAGTAGGCTGCCAGCATAGTGACCGACTCCCCTCTATGGGAGCAGGCAATGAAAGCCAAGCTTGACACTCTGTCTGAGCATGGTGTTTATGAAATTGTTGGCCTCCCACCGGGCTGCAAAACAGTAGCGACCAAATTGGTGTATCAGAGCAAGCTAAACCCTGACAACTCTGTTGAGTGGTACAAGACATGCCTCATGGCAAAGGGGTTCTCTCAAATTCTTTGGGTAGAATTTGATGAGACATTTGCTCCAATAGGTGGCTACACCACTGCCGGAGGACTCCTCAGTCTAGTGACCCAGCATGACTGGGAACTTGAACAGATGGATGTCAACAATGCCTTTCTTCATGGAAAACCTGACAAGAAAATCAACATGGTGTGACCACCTGGATTTTCAAACGGCACAAATCGAGGGTGGTGTCTGCATAAGGCCCTCTATGGCCTTATGCAGTCCCCACGTTGCTAGAACCACAAGATCACAAAAACTCTGGAAAAGGGAGGCTTTTAGAAAAGCACTGTAGATCCTGCCATGTTCCTCTGTTCCCCCACCAAGCCACTTGTTGCCATCCTTATTTCTGTGGAAGATCTCTTGATTGCTTCGCCAGACGTCGCATCTATCAAAGCTACAAAGTCTCTCCTACTGTCGGCATACAAGATGAAGGACCTTGACCCAGCTCGTGTCTTCCTGGGCATGGAGCTAGAGCATGACCGCTCACGTTGCACCTTGCATGTACACCAAGCTGCATACGTCCGTAGCCTGGGGGAGCGATTTGGACCACTTCTGAGTGCTGTCCCCACAGCTTCTACACCCATGACCCCAGCCGGTCAATCATTCCTGGCGTCCTTGGAACCATCAAAGCTGGGGGAGATGGTGGACGTGATAGACTATCTTAGAGTCATTGGCTCCTTGATGTATCTTGCTACCACCACTCATGCTGATGTTGCATTTGCTGTGAACTTTCTCTCACAATATTCCAAGTCTCCTCGAAAGTGCCATCTTGAACCGGCATTGCGGGTAGTGCGGTATGCATTCTCCACACCTCGAACTGGGTTGTAATTTTGTGCACAACCCTTAGTACTTATTAACAGTTTTATGCACAACAACTGGGTGCGGGACTATGATGCACAAAGTACAACTGAATACATTTTCATGGTTGGTGGGATACCAGTCTCGTGGAAAAGTGGAAAACAAGGGTGTGTTGCTCGCAGCACCGCTGAGGCTGAATATGTGGCTCTTGGCGCAGGTACTTGTGAAGCTGTTTGGCCTTTTTGTCTACTGCAGCAGTTGCATGTCCCCATTCGCTGCATCACTCTGTGTTGTGACAATCAAAGTATGAAGGCCATTGCAGAAAACAGTGGCATACACCATTCATGCACCAAGCACATCAACATGCAGCATCAATTTGTTTGCGAGTGCATTGCTGCCGGCATTTTCCGAGTTGCTTATGTGGACGCACGGTCCCAAAGGGTTGATTTTCTGACCAAGGCTCTCACATTCGTTTGTGTGCCGTGCTCCAGTTTGTTTCATGGGGGAGTGTTGAAGTCCCGTTGGTTGCTCACATCTCTATGCCCTCTTGTCTCACTATTCATGGCACACAGACATGTACACATTGAGAGACCATGGCCTTACCTGGGGAGACGTCACACTGACGCACCCTGGCTGCTGGCTCGGGCTTCATTAATCAGCCGAGGATCTACCCAGGAGTGCTCGCTGGCACATAAATGGCCATCACTTGACTATCTTTCTCTCATGTGGTTGATGCTGGGGTTTGTACATTCTGACTGCCAATCCTTGCATCATTGTGACTTGTCTCGAGGTGTTTGGACGAGCTGCATGATTTTCCCACGTGCTGATCCTTAGAGGGCCACCATGTCAGCAGTTGGTTTTGCACTGGTGAGAAGCCACCCTCGGTTAATTCCGAGTGGGTGGGCTCGACTCCTGAGTGGCGGTGCACGTCGACTTGAGCGTCTGCTTGGTGCTGGCGGGTACTCACCGGCCTTGTACTCTCGCTCCCTGCTCCCAATACTCTATCTCTTTTGTGGCCTAACTTTGCAAGTCAATCTTACCACATCCATGGCGCTCGGTGCTCTCTACCACTTGCACGCACAACCTGTGTGCCGAGCTTGGAAGTTTCCTAGCATTTTGCAGTGGTGTTTGAAACTGTTAATTTACATGCATAGGTTTACAAATGTTTACAAAGTGATATTTCCTGGTTGTTCCTCGCATTCTTTTTCTGGTTTCCACCGGCTGTTGCGAGTGCGAACTAGAAGGTCACACGAAAGGATGTTGTTTGCGCACAAAGTTCTGCGCTAGGAAGGCTTCTAGTTCAAAGATTGTTTCTCTTCATCACATAGAATGTCAAATGGGCCCTTCCAGGCCCCTCGGAGCCCGGCAGGATCCAGTGGGGCCGTGCAGATCCCCGGACATGCTAGGAACATAAAGAAATGATTGAGCCCAATCCCCACAGCTCTAGGTTTGTATGGTAAGCTGTCATGTTCGGTTGAAAGATGTTATAAACCAGTTGCAGCTGTTCAGTCCCCTCCCCCTAAACCACACCCGAACGTCCCACACAACAAGACCTCACGACGTACTTAAGACGCCACAGTCAATAAACTCAAAAGATCCCGTCGCAAAACATATTGACATCCTTGAAATCCTGTCTTCAATCCCTTCAACTCTATGTATTCATTTACATTTCGGTCAGAATACACATATAGGTGAGCATAAACATACATACGGATATGCCACCAACAATACGCATAAGTATAAAGAAAGATATTCATAAAAGTATAATTACACATGTGCATGTACCTATATATACATACACATACATACACATATACACATACATATACATATACATAAACATATACATATACATATACATATACATATACATATACATATACATATACATATACATATACATATACATATACATATACATATACATATACATATA
>SZWC01003672.1:21339-36878 GCA_023375785.1 Penium margaritaceum | reverse complement strand
ATATACATATACATATACATATACATATACATATACATATACATATCATATACATATACATATACGTATACATATACATATACATATACATATACATATACATATACATATACATATACATATACATATACATATACATATACATATACAAATACTTATACATATACATATACATATACATATACATATACATATAGATATGCATATGCATATCTATATGTATATGTATCTGTATCTATATCCGTATCCGTATCTGTATCTGTATCTGTATCTGTATCTGTATCTGTATCTGTATCTGTATCTGTATCTGTATCTGTATCTGTATCTGTATCTGTATCTGTATCTGTATCTGTATCTGTATCTGTATCTGTATCTGTATCTGTATCTGTATCTGTATCTGTATCTGTATCTGTATCTGTATCTGTATCTGTATCTGTATCTGTATCTGTATCTGTATCTGTATCTGTATCTGTATCTGTATCTGTATCTGTATCTGTATCTGTATCTGTATCTGTATCTGTATCTGTATCTGTATCTGTATCTGTATCTGTATCTGTATCTGTATCTGTATCTGTATCTGTATCTGTATCTGTATCTGTATCTGTATCTGTATCTGTATCTGTATCTGTATCTGTATCTGTATCTGTATCTGTATCTGTATCTGTATCTGTATCTGTATCTGTATCTGTATCTGTATCTGTATCTGTATCTGTATCTGTATCTGTATCTGTATCTGTATCTGTATCTGTATCTGTATCTGTATCTGTATCTGTATCTGTATCTGTATCTGTATCTGTATCTGTATCTGTATCTGTATCTGTATCTGTATCTGTATCTGTATCTGTATCTGTATCTGTATCTGTATCTGTATCTGTATCTGTATCTGTATCTGTATCTGTATCTGTATCTGTATCTGTATCTGTATCTGTATCTGTATCTGTATCTGTATCTGTATCTGTATCTGTATCTGTATCTGTATCTGTATCTGTATCTGTATCTGTATCTGTATCTGTATCTGTATCTGTATCTGTATCTGTATCTGTATCTGTATCTGTATCTGTGTATGTATATGTATATGTATACATATACATATACATATACATATACATATACATATACATATACATATACATATACATATACATATACATATACATATACATATACATATGCTTATACATATACATATACATATACATATATATATACATATACATGTACATGTACATATACATGTACATGTACATATGGGCAGTTCATCCTCAGGGCCCTGATTGCTTCTGCGGTTCGAAAAGGGGACCCGTTTCAATTATTTCTTAATCCTGCAGCCTCAACGGCTGACCTGGTCGATCTTGGGGCCTCGACGGCTGATCTAATCAAGGTCGAGGCCCGCTGTCAACTTGCTTCAAGTGACATGCTCGATCCAGCACATTTGCTGATCTCTGGTCGCCCATGACCGTTGATAAGTAGTGTTTATTACTGAGGTTGTCACGACAAAGTTGCCAAATCTCATCAGCCTGGATGTTCAAACATACTTGGAACGTACTAGGTTGAAAAGAAATCTAAGATACGAACAGATCCTCACAAAGAGGTCAATGAATGGAATTTTTTTCAAACAGCATGGCCCGAATTGTTTGCCAAAAAACAACTAGGATGATGGGGGATGCAAAACACCTTAACCACGTGGATCAGTTTGACGTATAGACATGCGATAAGAAGAACCTTCTGTGATTTACAGAAATGACTTAGAATTCATGCAATTAGAACCTACCTCGATGCCAAAACACACACAAACCATCCGCATCAACTGGTGGGCAGTCATCCAAGGTAGCGATACCGGTAGCAGCCCGGCTATCTTGAGACACGGTCGGCAAACGGTGGCCCCTCATGTTGATTGCCGCCCAAATAAGGGCTTTGGCGCTGATGGATTTGACAATATGGGTCCTCTCGTCTGGACTGGGCGCAAACCCGGGCCCCAGGATCATTTTAGCATATACGTATACAAATACATATACATATGACTTGGGTGTGGAACCGGGTTCCTCATGGACCCCTTCCACACCACGTCACTACGTACAAACGCTGGTACCAACGTCGCGCTGACTTGCACCTTTTGCAAGTTTGGGGGTGCATTTCAAGTGTATGACGCCCTGAGGACCAGTGCAATGGGAAGCTCTTCCCTCATGGGCATCTATGCCCGTTCATTGGTGTCTTGCCACAGTCCAAGGCGTGGATTTTCTGGGATCCTGAAAGTCGTTCTGTCATTGATTCACGTGAGGCTCTCTTCTTCGAGAGCATGTTCAGTCGTGACATTGTTCATCACGTTCCCTCTCTTGGCCTTGTCTTTCTGGTAGCTCTTGCGTTGGTTGGCCCTCGGGTGGCACTCCGCACTCCCATATGCCTCCTGTCTCACCTACACCCCTGCAAGCGTCCGTCTCGGCACCCACATCTATGTCGCTCCCTGCGTCTCTACCTGCATCATTGGTACCTGAATTGTCGACCGCCTCCCTGTCTATGTCCACATCCACCTTTTCCTCCTCATCTATGCCTACGTCACTACGCGTGACATCACCTGGTGCTATCTCTTCTTTGTCACCTGCATCATCTCCTACATCCTCACCTGGGCCATCGCCTACATCATCTGGTACATCATCTCCTACATCCTTCACTCTGATCCCTTGTTGATTCCTTCCGCATTGGACCCCATTGCTCCTCCACTCTTGTCCATCCCTGTCCCGTGCAGTCAGGATCTAGGTGGTTGCCTGCATCCCTCACAATCCTCCTCTTACTCTATTCCCTCCGCCAGTCATTCTGTGTCCGCTCGTCCGTCTCGCCCAACCTTGGGCCCTTCCACTGAACTGCCTACTCCTGCGCTTGGTCTGGCAGTGGCTGTCATGTAGCCCAACTCGGCTTTTGGCTATACCCTGATCGCGGACAAGTTTTTCCGTGCTTTCACTGTCACTGGGTCTAGTCCTGCTGTACCTCAAACCTCATGTGACTGGCATCAAGTTCATCAAGAATGACATAACAACACCCATCCATAACCCGTAGACGCCAAATGCCATAAGCGTACAAGGGGTACAGATGGGCGACAACGAGCCACAAGCAGGAATGAAGAGCCACAGCAACGTGAGAACGGACAACATGGGGTAGAACTGGGGTGACAGAGCGGGATGAGACAGAGACACATCAACCGGGATCGGCAGAGAGAGACTAGAGACCAACAGCATGCACAGCCATCTTGAACTTCCTACTTTAGAGCGCCTTAGTAAGAAAGTCCGCACGCTGCTGATGGGTGTCAACTCCAATCAGACGAACATCACCATATGCAATGCTTTCACAGAAAAAGCGATGTTTGGTGTTGACGTGCTATGTGAAGGGGTGTGGTGCATGCCATTGTGCTCAGAAATGTGGCGAGTGTTTTCATTGTTGCAGTGAAGAGTGATGCAGTGAATGGGCTGGCACACCTGCTGCATGAGACGACACAACCAAATGCTCTTGCAGACACCCGCATCCGCAGCAAAATACTCAGCCTCAGTAGAGCTGCGCGTGACACAACTATGATTTCTGCTCTTCCAGGAAACCTCGGTGCCGCCGATGAGGAAGATATAACCAAACCGGCTGCGTGAGTCACGATCCTGGGCGCAATCCTTGTACGTGTATCCATCAATGACAACAGAGGGCTGTGCACAAAAACACAAACCGAGACAGGGCGTGGACATGACGTAGCAGATGACACGCAATTCCACCTAGAGATGGAGGTGATGTAGGCACCGGGAGACCTGGAAAAAGAAGTTGACCACAAACGCAGTGTCAGCACGTGTGGTAGTGCCAAGAAACATGAGAGACCCGATGACCTGGAGGTAGGTCATAACGTCTACCGATTCCCCCAATCCCACAGGGTCAGAATACTTCAATAGTCGTTGTCCAGCAGGTGTAATGGGCGTAGTTGCATGGGGAACATGAGCCAGGAGGTCAACAAACCGCTCTCCCAGAGTACGGATATACCTGGCCTGATGCACTGTGGACATGTAACGCTGACCATCGCGCTCATACTCCATGCCTAAGAAGACATGGGCAAGGCCAAGATCCTTCATCTTGTATGCAGATTGGAGGAGGTCCTTCACAGCCTGGAAAGCATATTCATCTGGCAAGGCGATGAAGAGATCGTCCACATAGACGAGGCCGACAATGAACAGTGCCGTAGGGTCACTGATGAAGAGAGGAGGGTCAACTGGACTCAGACGGTAGCCACTGTGCTCAAGGATGGCAGAAATCTCCAGATTTCTTTAACCCCTACAATGACTTGCAAAGGCGCCCGACGGGGCCAGTACCATTGTCAAAGCCAGGCGGCTGAGCGAGGTCAATCTCCTCATTGAGTCGTACATGCAAGAATGCATTGTTGACGTCCATTTAGTGTATTTCCTTCTCATGCTGGGCGACCTGGCTCAGGAGTGCCTTGGCTGTGGTGTACTTCTCCACAGAGGCAAATGTGGCATTGAAGTCAATGCCAGGCACTTGAGAAAATCCCTTGGTAGTGAGGCAAACTTTGTAGTGCTCAACCGTGCTGTTGGGTTTACGCTTGTGCCTGAACACCCAAAGAGTGTGCCGTACTGTTGCCCGGGTCTGTCCGGTTCCTGTTTGGTAGCTTGTAGATGTTTTCCTGGACTTTGCCATAGGTCAGCCGCTGCACGTACGATGGCCTGACCAAGGGTGGAGGGGATATCCCTCGCTCTCACTCATTGTTTGACTAACTCTTATTTTTCTAAGCTTTTCTTTGTCATCCCTCCACCTTTCTTAGCACCGTCTGTCACCTTGTGCTCTGTGCAACATACTCTCTCACACAATGTTTCTTAAGGGGATTTTTCCATTCCCTCAGCAGGTTCCCTTTTCAACACACGGGGAGTCTTGAACTCCCAACAAACTTCACACAAACCATCAAAAACCCCACCATTTCAGGGTTTGTGATACTTTTGGATGAGGCATCGTGTCATGCGTCGATGACGCATGACATGGTGCCTTGACATAGCCTTTTAGCCCTTGTCATTGTTGTTGGCATGGCAGTCGCGGCATCAGATGGATAGCTAGGTTATTTCTCACTCGACGACAAGGGGATGGGTCATTTTGTTCCAAAAACTGGGTACATGCGTCTTTTACCCATTGAAAACACCATCCTCCAATAGCTTCTCAAAAACAGGGACCAATGAAACTGAGCTGTACAAATGCACCAACAGGATCACAGGCATAATGTGTACCATACTAGTACATGAAGGGCTGAGCCAAATTTTGAAAATAATGTGAAGACAAATAGTTGTGGAGCTGTAGCAAATTCATGAGTTTTGTTTGACATGAGGACATGATTGCTTTTACTTGTAGGTTGTGCTCGACCCCCATTCTATGCATGATGAGCAAAGTTTGAGATTTGAAGTTTGGAATTTGAATTCTCTTGCATTCGGCATTTGCGCTTCACATGCCCCGACGTCTGAACTTGCTCCACTGGTGTTGCCTCCCGCTTCATCTCCCAGTGTTGTACCCGAGTGTAGTGCAAACGTACCCTATTCTTCTAAAGGGTACATGTAGGGACTACCCATGATGTATAAATGTGCATATGCCCTACCCAGCATTCGGAAGAGTGAAACTACATTACCCGTCATTCGGAAGAATACGACACATACCCGCTGTCTTGAGAAATACATTCTACCCAAAAACAGCAAGAAAACGCAGCATGGTGAACCTACATGCAATGCAACATCGACATGTTGACGTCACAAAAAGAAGTAACATTCACAAACCCCTGTTTTGAGGGGTATGTGGACGTTTGAGGAGAGGGTTTACATGTGGGTAGCATGGGGGTTTTGAGACTCCCCATGCATTGAAAGGGAACTTGCTAGGCCCCGCTACCGCGGGGCACAGCAAGAGCCCAGGTAGGACTAAAACTGTACAATCCCCAATAGTTTTGGGTAGGGTTTGACTAAGGTTTTTACATGAAAAGAGGGGTCTTTGCGTGTTAGGGAAAAACAGCAGAACGAGCATTTTTGCTCGATCTTGAAAATGTCCATCTTGAAAACGGGCATTTTTGCTCGATTGTGATTCTCATGTGGGAGCAAGAATTGGTTGGGGGGTTGACATGCCCCACCTCCCTTCGCTCAATCAGCGGTGCATGCCGCTGCGGCATGCACCGCTGATTGAGCATGGTGTAACGAGTGGACGGTCTGGTTTTTTTTTTCTTGAACCGCAAGACAAGGGAGTCCTAGTTTTTAAGCGCTCACTAGGGCGTCACTAACCCCTTCGTGGATTGGGTGGAAGGGTTTTCTGCCTTAGTCTAAATGTGTCTAATTCATGCAAGGAGGCTATGGACAAATCAACAATAAAAGAAGTGTCAGGAATTTGGGACAAGGAAGTTATACATGTCTTAAAAAGAGACAAAGCCAAAAATGCATTAAAAAATCAAAACACCTTTTAGATACTAGTACGGTATGTAGCGAGCACAAAGGTCAACATGTGTCGATGACATCCAGACCAACACTTCTTCATGACCTGCAGGGGATGCGCGCACATGGACAAGTACCAGGAGGATGACCACAACAAGAGGGACCAATGAAACTGAGTTGTACATATGCACCAACAGGATCACTGGCATAACTACATCATCCAGGCGCATCATGAGCACACAAAAGTTCCAATACATACAAGTGCTTTCAAGGCGCTACTGCTCCATGCCTTAGTGAGGAAGTCAGCTTGCTGCTGGTGAGTGTCCACCCAGATGGAACAAACATCACATGCAGCAACGTGCTCATACACAAAATGATACATCACGTTAAGATGCATTGTGTGTGTATGATGCACTCCGCTCTGCTCAATGATTGCTTTTGTGCTCAAGTTGCCGCAGTGTAGGGTGATGAAACAAATGGAAACGTGCAGCAGCTGACACAACTAGATACTCTCACATGTTTCGGCACCAAGCACTATGTACTCTGCCTTGCTCAAGCTACGTGCTGCACATCCCTGCGTTCTACTCTTCTAAGGCAATGCAGTACCACTGACAAGGAAGACGTATCCTACGCACTGCGAGTATCAACGTCATGAGCCCAGTAGCTATCAGTATACTCATCAACAACAATGGAAGTCTTTATCTTGTAGCATAGCTTCACCTCTGCTGTGGAGAGCGCATACGGTACCATGCGCAGTACAACCTCTAGGTGACGTGATCATGGACACTGTGATCTGTGCCAGAACATTCACTGCAAAGGCCATGTCTATCCTCATGGCCGTGGTAAGGTACATGAGGGAGTTCATGACGCAAAGGTAGTTGGTGACATCCACTAGCTCCTCCAACCTAGCCACACCCAGTGTCTTAAGCAGCATCTGACCTGTAGGGGTCATTGGTGTCAACCCAGTCGGCACAAACTTAGTAAGTGATGCAAGCATCTCCATCACCCTGTGCACATGGACATGAAAGGTGTGCCACTGGAGACTACGCTCGAACTCCATCCCCAGGAAGACTTGAGCAAGTCCCAGGTCCTTCATCTTATATGCTTACTACAACGCCTTCACTGAGCACTCTACTGAGGCACACGGTGACACGGTTAGCACGTCATCGACATGCAGCAAGACTACGACAAACAATGTAGACTGCTGGCCTACAAAGAGTGCAAGGTCAATTGTGCTGCATTGGTACCCCCCATTCTTGAGGATGGAGGAAATCACTTGGTTCCAGCTACGTGGTGAGTGCTTCAAGCCATAGAGGGCCTTTCACAGCCGCCATACCTTCTGATGGCCATCAGTGAATCACATTGGCTTTACCATTTAAATCTCGTCATCCAGACGTCCATGCAAGAATGATTTGTTCACACCCATCTGTTCTAGTTCCCGATTGAAATGAGCAACAAGACTAAGGAGCACCCTTGCTATGTAGTACAATCTCACGAGCGTAAACGTCTCATCAAAATCGATGACAGGATTTGGGAGAACCCCTCTACTATGAGATGTGACTTGCAGCGGCTGACTATGCCATCAAGCTTTTGCTTCCATCGGAAGACCCACCGTCCTAAAACAGCTTTTTGCCTAGGTGGAAGGTCTACAAGCTCATGGATGGCATGCTTGTCCAAAGTGTCAAGCTCCTCCCGCATGGCCTCCTCCCAACCGGACGTAAGGGGAATCTTGCGCCCAACATGCTGTTTTGGGCTCCAGTGGTAGTGTGATTTCTCCAACAGCGATGTGACCACCTGCCACAGATGCCTCAATAGCATGCTGGAACTCACCCGTAACGAGGGTATATCCAAGACCAGTGTTGGGGTGCACAACCCCAATGACCAAGGGCATCGAGGGCATCCTGGCTCCCTCTCCGCCTGCCTCTCCATTGTTGATGATCTCATTCCCGAGCTGTCTGACCTCTATCTCCATGTATCTCAGGCAGAGCTTAAGCGCCTTGCCATTGCGCCAGTCCCTGCAAACTCTCTGCCTGGAATTGGCCCAATCTTTGACTTGACTGCCTCACGTCTCACCGTCTGGTGGAACGCCCTGCAGAACAAGCGCATACATCGCGCTGCGCTCGCTGCTGTCACTACATCCTCCCTCCTCCTCTTCCACAGCAACTTCCACTTCCTCCTCTTCTCAGGCGACCGCTAATCCCACTCAGGCTGCTTCTCGTGGGGGGGGTAGTGGCTCCGGCTTTGGTGGTGGTCGTGGGGGTAAGGAGCATGGAGGTGGCCGTGGTGGCAAGAAAACCGCTCTTGCCGCTGCCGATGTCACCTGTTGGAACTGTGGCGCCACTCTCCACTCTGCGCCCAAATGCCTAGCCCCCCGTGGTGATGCACGTCTTGCATCCTCCATGCACGCTCATTGGGCGCGCACAGGTGTCACCGCCTCCACCGCCGCGACCACCGTGACTGCTGCGTCTTTCTCATCCTCCTCCCCTGCCTCTGTGCACTCCACCACTCTTGCCCCTCTCCAGGCGACACCACTTGCGCCTAGTCCTTGGGGTTGGATCCCTCCACCATCTGGACCTCCTTACAATGATCCTCCGTTATCTCACTATCCCGTGCCTCACTGGGCTCGTGACGACGGGCACTTCTCCGACCGCTAGTCCGACCGCTCCTCGGATTGCTCCTCTGATCGCCGTGACAAGGAGAGCACTCTTGAGCGTCGGCTGGCAGAACTGCTTCACCTTCGCTCTCAGGGAATTGAGAGTGTGACTGGCCAGTCCCGTGTGCCTGTCTGTGAGTCCGATATCACTCTCCGTGGTCCTGCCTCTGGTAGTGTCCAGGGGGACTTGCCTGATGATCGTGCCTAGATTGAGCATTGGCAGTCTCACACGTTCCCCACTCGTCTACGTGGTTCTTCTCCCCTCTCCCCCCATGGTACCGTTGCTGTCTATCTTCTCCTCCCATCTAATCGTGACTCCGGGGCCACGCATCATATGACCTCCTTTAGGTCGTCGTTTGTGTCCCTTGGGCCCGTTCAGTCCGTTTGTTCTATGCGCACTGGCTCCAGCCAGTTGCTCCCTGTCCAAGGTGTTGATGTTGTCCGTTTTGACGGCCCTGGGGGCACTGTCTACGTGCCTGACGTGCTTTACGTGCCCGACCTTGAAGTCAGTCTTGTCGTCGTGACCACCCTTGACGACCAGGGCATGGACTTCTCGTCCAGCCGTGGCTTGGCCTCCATCTCTCTTCTCTCTTCTGGCTGTGTTGTTCTTCGTGGTGTGCGTTGTGATCGTTCATTCCACGTCCCGCGCATGCTACCCTCGTCTTCCGCTGCATCTACTCTTATTCATGTCGCCCCGTCGTTGTCGCCTGATCATGCTCGTCTCCTGCATCGTCGCCTTTGTCACATTCACACTGCCGGTATCCAACGTCTTCTCTGCCTTCGGCTCGCCTACAGCCTTGACCCTGCCACTTTTGCACCTCCTTGCACGTCCTCCTGTCTTGACCGCGCTAGTGGCAAAATGCACCGCTCACCATTCTCCACTGTTGCAGCCGATACCTCCCATCCTCTTGACCTCGTCCATGCTGACATTATGGGCCCCTTATCCCAGGATTTTCTCGGTGGCCTTGGCCGCTATGTACAGTGCTTGACTGACGACTTCTCTCGCTATCGGTGGGTCTTTGCCCTACGCCACAAAAGTGATATCACTGACGTTCTTGAGTCCTGACTTCCACAGGCTGAGCGCGCCTGTCTCCGGCCCTTGCGAGTTTTTCGCAGCGACCATGGCGGTGTGTTCTTTAGGCCCACTTCGCGCTTCCTTGAGTCTCGTGGTGTTCGGCTTGAATCCTCTGCCCCTTACACCCCACAACAGAACAGAGTGTCTGAGCGCTGGAACCGCACCCTTGCTGATGGTATCTGCTCCCTCCTCTCTACCTCTGGGCAATCCTCTTTGTTCGCCTTTGAAGCCAAGTCCTACATGACTTGGGTCTGGAATTGTGTCCCTCATGGCCCTCTTCCCCATTCTGTCACACCCTTTGAACGTTGGACGGGTCACCGTGCTAACCTCCGCCTTGCTCGTGTCTGGGGGTGTCTTGTCTAGGTGTGGGTCCCCGCTAACCAACGGGATGGTAAACTGTCTTCTCGTGGTCACCTGTGCATCTTTTTCCATGTCTCCCCATTTTCAAAAGCGTGGCGCTTTGGGGTCCCTCCCGTTGTCGTGTCGTTGAGTCTCGCGACGCGCTCTTCTTTGAACACCTGTTTGAGCGCGACACTCCCCGCTTTGGTGGGTCCCTCTCTCCGCCCTCATAGGGTGGGGGTAGTCCTCTGCCCTCTAGACCAGTTCTCCCCTTTGGGTGTCCCTCGACACCCTTTGTCTCTCCTACGGAAGAGAGGAGTTCCCCCCTGAGCTCCTCTCCTTCCATAGGTTCTCCTCCCTCGGCCTCCACTGCGCCTTTGGACTCCCCTCCTCCCATGTAGTCTCCTGCCTCTTCTGACGCTCCTCACTTGAGCCCTCTGCTCACTCACCCTGGGCCTCTTCCTCTTCCCGTGCACCTAGCGCCATGCCCACGCCACCTCTTGCCCCTTCACCCTGTTGAATCTCCTTCTCCTTTCAATGTAGCCACGTCCTGCTGTCTCCTCCTCTCCAATGTGGGTCCCATCTATCCCACTAGTCTTACCTTTCACCCGAGGCCCTCCTGTAGCTGCTGCTGCAGGAGGACCTCGCAGCCCTCCTCTGAGGGCCCCCGCCCCCTCGGAGGGGCCCCCTCGACCCCCATCAGGGGGCCTCTCCGATGAGGGGCCTGTCGGCCCCTCATCGGAGGAAGGGGCGGACCACCCCCCCTCACCTCCTCACTCACTCGCTCGCTCGCTCACTTGCTCGCTCGCTTTTTTTTGCAAGTGAGCACAGAGCGAGGGGGGTGGGGCAACCTGACATCGCCCCCTTGTTTTTTTATCCCCCCCCCCAATCTTGACCTGCCCCCTTTCTAGGGGGCAATCTAGAACCGGGTGACGGTCAAACCCGGGGTGAGCAGAAAGAGAAAAAAAAAGGAGAAACGAAAAAAAGAGGGGGAGATAGAGAATAAAGAGGTGGCGGGTGAGGGCAATGGAAAAAACGAGGGGGTGGCCGAGGGCAAGGAAAAAACAACAGGAAAAAAAAGGAGAATCTTCCAACTACTATCGCCGCAGCAGCAGCAGCTTTCATAGCCGCAATAGCAACATCAGGCGGTGGAGTGTCGACGACTACATAGTATGGCGGCTGTGCCACAGCTTGCAGTTTTGCCTTCTCAGCCGACAGCGGACTGTCGTCGGCGACGATATCTGCTTCGAGACGCGTCATGGACCGGCGTCTTCCTGGGGCCCGTGGATTTGTGCGTGCACTTCACTCCGTAGGATCGACGGCGGATTTGAGTCTTACCATCTCCGAGGGTTAGGTCCTCTACCGCTTGGAGCAGCAGCCACACCTGCATTCACCACCCCTTCTCGTCTTGGAGCAGTCTTCGCTATATTAGTGGCAGCAGCATTAGTGGCCACAGTTAGTCAGACTCTAGTCTGAGGGCGTGCTGTGGTAGTGCAGCACTTCCCGTCTGGTCACGTTTGCTGACCCGGACGCCGTGACCTCCAGGAGCGACAGTACCTACTGGCCTCATTCTCTCCCGTGGCTTGGTCTTTACCACCGGGAGTAGGTGCCCTTGGTACATATCCATCGTCCAGTGCACGAGATGAGTGTGCGGACATCAGAGCAGGCGCCCTGCGCGTTCGCCAATTGCTACTGTGGTGATGGATGTCATGGTTGGCGTTGCTTTCGGACGCGTCCTCCCGGCTGGCATCCACCTTGGCTATAGCCTCGGCCGAGCCTGCGTCCTCTATAGCATAAAGATCTGCCAGCGTTGGTAGATCCCCCAGCTGGACCTCTCGCGAGCATATTCACCGTGATCCATGGCCTGCGACAGACGGTGCAGCGGCTTTGTGACCTCGTCGTCACTGAGCGTGCTTCTGCAACTCGTTTGTCAACGGCCTCTTTGATCACATCTCCTCCATCCTCTCCTCCCTCCTCATCCAACAGTGTACCTTCAGCTCCACCTGCTTGCGAGTCTTAGGCTGCCACCATCCTTTCGATCCTCCACTCTACTGCGACCACGACGCTACCTCGCAATGACATGTCTTCATGCAGTCGTTCCAGTCAAGTGACCCTGCGACGTCGGCGTCAGCGCTCCGCATACCGTGCTTGCGTCGGTTTTGATACATCCTCCACCTCCTCAGCCTCCTTTTGCTATACCTGTCGAGGGGGAGTGTGGTCACCGTGCATTGCCTCATGTGACTATAGCGACAGGATCCGCACTCGCGTTGGACCGTGGTGCCCGAGCGTCAGCTCAAACAGACTCAGATGATACGGTGACAGCACGTGGCGTGGAGTCCGATCCCGACATGGCGTTCATGGTGGAGACTTCCGTGTCATCGAGCTCGACTTCCACGTCCGGGCAGGATCTAGATCTTCCGCAGCAACAGGTTACATCAAGAGGAGTGCAAACACGGCGTCCTTGGGCGGTGCCACTCGCGGCTCCGACCGGTGGAGGCCCAGCGGCGGCATAGGAGTCCCGTATGGATCGGGATGCGTCTACCGTAGTTTTGGGAGAGTGTTTGCAGTAGGCTCACACCAGTCCGGCGGAGGTTGCAGGGCTTGAGACATGAATGTCATCAAGTTTGACATCTACGCTAGGCCAGGAGTCAAACGTTCTGCGGCAGCAGGTTGCATCAGGAGGAGTGCATGTGCCGCATGTTTGGACGGTGCCACTCGCGACTCTGACTGGTGGCAACCTGGCAGTGGCACAGGAGTATTATGTGGATCGGGATGCCCCAACGGAGTTGGCGTACGAGATTCACACCAGTAGAAAACCAGTCGCAGTGCATGAGCAGAGTCGGCCGGTTGGTCTTTTTGAGGTTGAGGCATTCTTGAGAGCAGCAGTTCTAAGAGACGTCGCTGGGACATATGCTACAGCACACACAGCAGGCTCCACCATCTCATATGCGGTACATGCAGACCAGCTTCAGCGTGAGGATTCGTCCATGTTCCTACAGTCTCTGGGTTCCCGTACCCACGAGCAGCAACATACATGACGGAGTCAGATGATGGTGCTTACTCTATCATTGAGCAGGCGGCACCGACCAGCCTTCCCGGCGAGACACTGCGTGAGCGCCAGTTACGCTTGTTGGTCGCCTTGACGGGCATTGTCGAGCCGGAGTCCTACACACCTGCGTCCACTACGGCGGCAGTTGAGGACAGTGGAGCAGATCCCTACACGTAGATCGAGTCACCTCATCAGTAGGAGCTGAGTTTTGCCCCCTCGTTTTCACCTGTTGGTGACCTTGCTGATCACATCGATGCTGAGAGTGGTAGTATTTGCATGGACGACATTACCACATGCTCCACGGACTCAGACGACTCCTCCTCCTTCTCTCTTGGAATACGATCGCTCACTCCTTACATGGCAGACACGAGCTGTGATGTGGATGCGACACCTGTAGCTGCATCTGATGTTCTAGCGTCTCAGCACATTGCGAGCTTGGTTGACCCCCAGGAGGATGCAGGAGCACCAGTTCCATCGTCTTCAGCAGTAGAGATGTAGATGGTGCTTTACTCACAAGTTGTGCAATCTGCATGTACAGTATCCAGTGAGGCAGAGTTTATCCTACACCAGGTCGACATGGGCCACCTCGACATGTCCCAGGCAGATTATGATGATTTGTAGAAGCGTGTAGTCATGCTAAAGCAGAAGATGATGGTAGCACGTGAGCGATTCTCAGAAGAGGGGAGCATCACTGCTATCGGCAGGAGCCTTCTGCCAGCAGCATCTGGCATACCTAAACTCGGGGAGGATCTTGTACGAGCTCCGAGCATGACGTCCGTTCCAGACACTGTCATAGGAGATGTGAGCGTGCCTTTGGCTTCCACCATCCTCGCTCCTGTCGACCCCATCATTGCTCCTCCTTCTTCTGCTACTGCCATCACGCACCTTCATCCACCCGACTCACCTGCCCCATCGTCATCTTCATCCATCAATGGTAGTCCGGTTTGTCGCTCCAGCCCTCCTCCTCTGGCAGTACACCCTTGTGCCTCAGGGTGTGCTATCCCGTATCGGAGGCCAGCTCCGCTACTTCATCCACGCACACGTGCTGCTCGCCCATTCCCTTTCCTCTGCCATACACATATGCATCGCGGTAGAGCAGAGAGAGGAGAGACTGTGAGTTGGGACCCTTGGCAGTCACGCGAGGGCAGGTACACTCCAGGTGATGCAGATTCACATGAGGAGTCGTAGCCGGAGACACCACTTCGTCTTTGAGCTCGGGTGCCTACTCGCACGTGACAGGGGGAGCTATCTCACCACATGACTCATCGCACAGGATCTGTTCAGTTCGACATCAGCATCTCCATCGAGGACATTGCTGCCAGGTTCATCTGCCCAGGGGGAGTGTTGTGTGGACCTCGGCCTAACGCGACATCCTGGGAGATGCATGGCGAGGTCCATGCTCTGTTGTGAGCATCTATAGCATCCTGCATGTGGCTCATGCTCCGTGCCTGCACAGCTGCATGTGGATGGTAGCAAACTGTTGGTCGAGACCCGGACACTTGGTGCGTTGGACCAGTGTCATGAGGAGACCATGTGATCGTGTGTCTTGGCGTGTGGCTATACTGTGTGTGGCATGTGCATGCGAGCTGGGTCGCTTTTAGTGGTCGAGACCAGGACAGTTGGTGCTTTGCACCCGTGTTACGAGGAGATCCTCCCATGATCCTGTGTTTGGATGATGATACTATTGTGTTGGATTGCTCGTAGCAGTCAAGACCCGGGCCCTAGTACTGCCAGTGTCATGAGGAGACCATCTTGTCGTTTGACATGTGTATGATGTGCATTACACTGGTTTGTGTGCGTGTGCATCACTCCTCTCATGGTTGAGACCCAGACACTTGGTGGGATGTGCCAGTGTCCAGGGAGACCCTACATGGATAGCAGGTGTGTGTGTGTGTGTGTGTGTGTGTGTGTGTATGTGTGTGTGTGTGTGTGTGTGTGTGTGTGTGTGTGTGTGTGTATGTGTGTGTGTGTGTGTGTGTGTGTGTGTGTGTG
>SZWC01003672.1:1534-21284 GCA_023375785.1 Penium margaritaceum | reverse complement strand
GTGTGTGTGTGTGTGTGTGTGTGTGTGTGTATGTGTGTGTGTGTGTGTGTGTGTGTGTGTGAGTTCACTCATGCATGTTATGGCTTGCCATACGTTGTTGTTCCTTGCCTTGGCTTACTTTCTTCTAGCGTTGACGGCCATGTCAGCCAGGGGGAGTGTTGGTTTGCGTGGCTTCCACCCGTCACGACCGACGCCGATGGATTACCGATATACCCACATTGGGGGTATATGGTGGAGGAGAGCGTGACGACACGACAGGCCTTCGGAGTGTCTTGAGACTTCTCCAGCACGTACGACAGCGCTGGCAAGACACGATTGATGCATTCTGGTAGCCATGTGGGTTTGTCAGGAGGTAGGAGAGTTTTCTCGGTGGGTTGAGACCCGCGCACCCGGTGGACTGTACCGGTGCGACGAGGAGACCCGATGGCTGTTGTGGGGCTTCCGATGTTCGGAAAGCCGTCTGTGATGTCTCGACGTTGATTCCGAGATTTTTTGGCACTGCTCATGTTTTCTCGGTGGTCGAGACCCGGGCACTCGGAGAGTTGTTCCGGTGCCTCGAGGAGACCACCTTTGTTGCTGTCATGGTGTATGCAGTGTGTTCTCCCTGTTGACTCCTTTGGGTTTAGCAGGGGTGACGGGGCCCGGTGCG
Organism: Penium margaritaceum; assembly: GCA_023375785.1. Classification (NCBI taxonomy): domain Eukaryota; kingdom Viridiplantae; phylum Streptophyta; class Zygnematophyceae; order Desmidiales; family Peniaceae; genus Penium; species Penium margaritaceum. Next base: position 20,635 of record SZWC01003672.1, on the reverse strand, counting down.
GCTAGTTGTCGGCGCCCCTATATAAGCCCGCTAGGGGCTCATTTGTAATCTCTCCTTGTTCTTTTGTATTCAGCGTTCCAGACTTAGCCAAATTCTTGCCGTCTTGCATCGCACTCACACACAGACCTCATGTTCATTTTTGCATGGGCCTGCATGCCCTAGAATGTTTCCAATTCCCTTGGCAATCACGCGAGGGCTGGCACATTCCAGGTGATGCAGATTCACGTGAGGAGTCGTAGCCGGAGACACCACTTCATCTTTGAGCATGGGAGCCGACTCGCACGTGATAGTGGGAGCTATCTCTGCATGATAGATACACCACATGACTCATCGCCCAGGATTTGTTCAGTTACGACATCAGCATCTCCATCGAGGACATCGCTGCCAGGTTCATCTACCCGGGGGGAGTGTTGTGTGGACCTCGACCTGACGCGACGTCGTGGGAGATGCATGGCGAGGTCCATGCGCTTTTGTGAGCATCTACAGCATGCGGCGTGTTGCTCATGCGACGTGCCTGGACATTTGCATGTGGATGGTAGCACACTGTTGGTCGAGACCCGGACACTTGATGCGTTGTACCAGTGTCACAAGGAGTCCATGTGATCGTGTGTCTTAGTGAGTGGCTATACTGCGTGTGGCATATGCATGGAGCTGGGTCGCTCTTAGTGGTCAAAACCCGGACACGTGGTGAGTTGCACCCGTATTACGAGGAGATCCTCCCATAATCCTGTATTTGGATCATGATGCTATTGTGTTGGATTGCTTGTGGCGGTCGAGACCCGAGCACTGGTACCACCAGTGTCACGAGGAGACCATTTTGTCGTATGACATGTGTATGATGTGCATTACACTAGTTTGTGTGCGTGTGCATCACTCCTCTCATGGTCGAGACCGAGACACTTGGTGAGATGTGCCAGTGTCGAGGGAGACCTCAGATGGGTAACAGATGAGTGTGTGTGTGATTGACAGGTGCAGGTTGTGGTTTGGCAGACGTTGCTATTCCATACCTTCATTCATTTGTTCTCACATGGACGGCTATGTCAGCCAGGGGGAGTGTTGGTTTGTGTGGCTTCTACCCATCACAACTGACGTTGATGCATTATCAATATACCCACATTGGCGCCACATGGTAAAGGAGGGCGTCACGACATGACGGGCCTCCGAACTGCACCCAGACTTCTCGAGCATCTACGACAGCGCCGCCGAGACGCTGTCGATACGTCCCGGCAGCCTTGTGGACTTGTCGGGAGCTAGGAGAGTTTTCTCGGCGGGTTGAGACCGGCGCACCCAATGAATTGTACCGGTGCGACGAGGAGACCCGGTGGCTGTACTAACGCTTCCAATGTTTGGAAAGCCGAGTGTGATGTCTGGACGTTGATTCTGAGATTTTCTGGCACGTTGGAAGCTCTCGGTGCTCGAGACCCGGGCACTCGGAGAGCTGTTCCGGTGCCTCGAGGAGACCACCGTTATAGTTATCGTGGTGTACGTAGTGTGTTCTCCCCGCTGACTTGTTTGGGTTCAGCGGGGGTGACGGGGCCCGGGGGAGATTGCTGCCGGCGCCCCTATTTAAGCCGCTAGGGGCTCATTTGTACTCTTCTCCTTGTTCTTTCATATTTAGCGTTCCAGACTTAGCCACATTCTTGCCGTCTTGAATCGAAACAGAAATGCTAGGCAGAGGGTTGGGGCAGCAGCGTTGTTGATGTAGTGTGCGGGCTTCCACGCTAGTTGCTTAAGTCAGCTGTCCCCTCAGTCTGCTGCTCTAGAGACTCTGGGTTTGTTACTCATAAGTGCGCGCCAGTGTTAGCGCCAAAAAGCAGCTGGAAACTGAAAGTAACTGATTAGCAATGAATAATGAACAGCAATGGGAGACTCCTCCAAGTTCTAGCTCCCCCCCAGCTCTGTAGAGCTTGTTACTCAGCTAACCAGCCAATCAGGAAATAGACCTATTTTCTGGCAGGCAGGGTTTTCTTGGTGAGCCCTATCAGACAGCCGACAGCCGAAAACCCGGGCGTCGTCCGTTTTGCCTGAAAACTTGACCATACCATAATACCGACGCTGCAAACGCAATCGTGCGGTCAGAAACAGCTAGAAAAATAGTAGCAAGGAGTTATGGCTGCCCAAACCCAGGCAGTGCCTACGATGGTCCATGATGCCGAACAGGGCCATGCAACATGCAACAAGGACCCTATGCAGAGCATGACGATGCAGACGCGATGGGACGCGCTGGACGTATGCAGACAGCACTTGCGGTGGCAGTGACCGCCGGCAGCACGACCGCCGAGGAGGCCTGCCGATGGAGTTGAGCACGTCGCCGAAGAGAGGAGGCTCTAGTAAACTGCGAGTAGACCTCAGCGTGCGTCGGCTCCACCAGACGACACTCCATCAGCGTCGAGTCTTGCCGTCAGTCATCTGCACGCCGATGTACACAAGCCGAGAGGACACAACAGAGCACAATGAGAGATGCACAAAAAACCAACACATCGCCTCACACACAGAGCTCATGTTCGTTTTTACATGGGCCTGCTGAGAAGTTTCCTAGAACATTTCTAGGCTTGTGTACATCGGCCCACAACCTCGCCGCAAGCTCGCTGCGAGCTCGCCGTAGGGACCTCTAAGGCAGCTTCCCGCTTGCCGCAATGGGGGCAGCAGCAGGTGCTGCTGCCGCCTTGGCTATCCCTGCTGCGCGTGCTGCTGCTGCTGCTCCTATGCGCGTGTGCAGCTTCCACTCCACAGTGCAGCTGCTCGCCGCCGCCGCTGTTGCTGTTGCTACTACTATCGCGCGGTGTTGTTGCTACTACAGCTGCTACGGCAGCTCCAAGGCAGTGCTGCGCACGGCTGCTGCACGCAGCTGCTGCACATTACTGCTAGGCTGCTGTGTAGCGGCTGCTGGCAGGCTGCTGCTGCGCTGCCCTGCAGCTGCTTTACGGCTGCTAGTGAACAGCCGCGCGGCTGCTGCTGCTGCTGCTGCAAGGCTACTGCGTAGCAGCTGCTGGTATGTTGCTGCTGCGGTGCCTTGCTGCTGTGCTGCCCTATTGTCGCTGCACAAGTGCTGGTGAGCAACCGTGTGGCTGCTGCTACTGCTGCGCGACGGCTCAACTACGCGGCTGCGATTGCTAGTGCCGCACTGGCTGTGGTGGCTGCAGCTGCTGCTGCCTCCCCGGCTGCTGTGGGTGCCACCATTGCACGTGGCTCAAACGGTTGCTGCCATTGCCGATGTTGTGTGCTGCTGCCGCCGTTATCTCTGCTGCAACGTACCTGTGATGGGTCCTCCCAGGACTTGCAGCTGCTTCTATGGGTGGCTACTGCTGCTGCCACTCACTACTGCTACTGCTGCTGCGTCTCTGCTGCGCACCAGCGCGAGCTGTGGCTCGCCTGCTCTAATACATGCGTGTGACAACAGTCACAAGTTAGAGACAAAACTGCAAGGGTCTGGGTTGGGACACAAACAGAGTGTCAGGAAACTCAAACTAAGTATAATTGCAGAGAGAGATTACAACTGAGAAACGATCAGCCTAAGTATTTGCTGGCCGCCTAGAGTCACTAGGGGCGGCGGTATTTTCGTACCTGCTCAAACTGGCCAAAAACCACGGTTTTAGCCATAACTCACTGCTTAGGTGTCAGAATCACCCGCCGTCTGCACCAAAACGTGCAGATCTCTACGCAACGAACCCTCGCAAGGTGGGTTTGCATCATCCAACCACGAATAGCAAGCAAAACAAGACGATCGGCCAAAATGGCCTGTCCACCGAGAAAACTCTAGAGCACTCGAAACTGCACTAAGAGCACGCATAAATACACAAGTGCAGTACCGAGACATCAACGAGTGCTTTCCACAACAGGAAGCACTCACAAAGTCGCAGGTCTCCTCATCGCACCGGTATAGGCTGCCAGGTGCGTGGGTCTCGATTACCGAGAAAACTCCAACAATGGCAGACCAGCCAGTCAGGCTGTAGAGACACATCATCTGTGTCACACTTGTCATGTCATAGCTCCTGGATAAGTCCCTAGACGATCCGGAGTCCCGTGGGATCGTCACGATCGCCAATGCGGCCACCGCTCACCATCAGCTCCGGGTGCACCCGTAGCTGCCACAGCTGTGGCTCATGACGGGTGGAAGCCACACATACCGACACTCCCCCTGGCTGACACATCCGTCAAGGCCACAATGGCTGAGCAAAGACAGGACAGGATGGCTCGGGAAACCAATCATGGCAAGCACTGATCAAGGATGCCACAGCACAGGGTCTCCTCGTGACAATGGTGCATCCCACCAAGTGCCCGGGTCTCGACCATGCGCAAAGGCAATCACACACACGTGTCAAACATCATGCAAGAGAGACAAAGAAACAAGGTCTCCTCGTGACTCCGGAAAATGTCTCCGGGTATCCGGGTCTCAACCACATCATACATGGATCACACATAGCACATGGGGACAATGGGCCTCCACATCACACCGGTGGAACTCACCAGGTGCACGGGTCTCGACCACATCATGCATGGATCACTCCTAACACACGGAGGCAATAGGTCTCCACATCACACCAGTGGAACTCACCAGGTGCACGGGTCTTGACTAGCATAACCTCAATCACAACATCGTGCCACACTCCAAGCAACCTTGCTGTCCTCACAAGAGTGCCAGGCCAAAGCCCACGCACCAACACTCCCCCTGGGCTGCATAGGCTGACAGTACGGCTCCCCCATGGTCACATAACCCTGCACAACAATAGCAACGATGACGGCGATGCTGGTGGGATGTGCGCGCACGTAGCCTCACCCCACGGTGTCATCGTCGCTGTCGTCGTCGTCACCACTGTTGTCGTCATTGTTGTCGTCACCTGGTGCTCCGACGAGGGCAGAGCTGAGGACCTCCTCCAACTGCATTGCCTCCCGTATGTGAGTCAGCTGCTGGGCCGCATGCTACCACACGGACTGCGCTGCGTCAAGATGCGTGTGTAGTTCGTCGAGGTCTACTGTGGCAGCCTGCCGGCCAGCTGCATCTACAGCGTGCAGGCGGTCAGTCGCAAAATGAATCTGATGGTGGACCTCCATCATGTGCGCTTCGGCGCTAGTCATTGCCTCCTGCATCCTCCTCTCCTCGTCGCGTAGGAAGCTCTCCACGTCAACAGGCGATTCAGCTGCTGCCTGATCACCAGCCACTGGCAGGGGGTCGTCACCACTCAACGCGTTCGCATCTGTAGCAGCTGCACCGGAAGGGGGTGCTGATGCGGAGGCACCGGCTACTACTGACACACTCGACACTCAGGTGTGAGGTGGCAGGACGTCGTCATCCGTCGATGTATCTGCTGCTACACCGTCGTCGCTGTCATCGGGAACCCGTACACACTGGAGAAACGCCGAGCCACTGGTGCGCAACCAATCGTCCACCTGCTGTTGTGCGTCCGCCTGTCGCCGACGTGCATCCTGTAGGGACCACTCCGTAGCCTCGAGACAGGTGTGCACATCCTCCATGCACTCCTCAGCAACCTGTCGTACAGAAGCATCTGTAGTGTACCAACGGCTGCTGGCCTCCCGGAGCTCGGCCATGTGACTCTGCACGTGCGCCTCCGCTCGAGCCACCACTGCCTCCTGCTCGTCGACTGTGGAGCATAGGTGCTCGGGTACAGGAGCTACAGCTCGGGCGAGAGTAGTTGTGTCCTCCGCTGGAACTGACGTGGTGTCAGCGATGCTGGTCAAGGGCGTCATGAGCCGAAAATCCGCAACTCCCTCTGCGTCCTCTACAGCAAGTGCACCTACGAGGGTGATTGCTGCAAGCTCATCAGACGCCGCCGATGTGTCGTATACACGAATGTCTGCCGTCGTCAAGGAGCCATCCCTCACTCGTACTGTGGCTGCTGCATGTACGACAGCGCACTACGCCTGTGCGTCTGTCTCTGACTCCGTGTCTGACCACTCCCTCATGAATGACTCGTCGTCCTCACTGGGGATGTTTGCCTCCTCCTCAAGGTCGGCCACGTGCTCCTGTCCTCTAGTAGTATCAGGTGCACCCACGCTATGCTGTCCTATAGTCAATGGCGGACACTCCATCCCCTCTACGGCCGTCAACTCCACGACCAGGGACGACAGAGACGGTTATACTGCATCCCCTGCCACCGCCACAGCTGCAAGTGTCGTCCCAACCGCCGCCAGGGCATCAATGACCTGTACTACCTCTCCGACTCCCTCTGTCGCATCAGCACCAATCTCCAAGTCGATCTCTGAAGGTGACTCAGCGTCGGACCACTCCTCCTCAGATGTAGAGCCCTCCTCCATAGCGTGAGCGTCCCATCGTGTAGCACCGTCTATCGCATACCTCATGCGCTCTGCGGTGGTCTTCGGCGGACACTCCATCCCCCCTACGATCGACACACCGGCAGAATCTGAGAGGGTGCCGCACACCAACCCTGCAACCGGAGACGAGATGGTCGGCTCCATAGTAACGTCTGCCACTGCTGCTCCTACCGCTGTCGCCTGTGCACGTCTAGCCAAACGTGTCGTCCACTGCCTCACTCGCCAAGCGCGGGCACGAGTAGCGCGAGATGAAGGGATGACCATAGAGGCGGAGGGGTCCGAGGTCGGGATGACTCCGACTGCCTCCAAGACAGAGCGAAGGGTGTCAGACGTAGACCTGAGGTCGGGTGCCACAGTATCATCAAGTGGCGTCTCTAAAGAAGGTGAGGATGACAAGGAAGCGGGTGGATTCTGCAATGACATGGCGGTAACAACCGCGGTAACACCCGCTCAGAGACCACATGATCTCTGAGTTGTTGCACCATGCGCTTTAGACCCTGGAGCTTGGCGTACAACACTGCCACAGCTCCACTGAGGGGCACTACAGTATCGACCGATAGCGTCCCAAGATGAGATGGAGGAGAAGGTAGTAAGGATCGCATCCAGTTCGGCCGCCACCCGGCAGGTCGCTGGCGACACTGGCACCAGCCATGGTGCTGGTCGCCACAGTAGTAGCAGGCAAAGCCACTGGACACATGAGGCGTGTGCCATGGTTGCAACTGCCAGGGTGCCTGCGGTGTCTGTCACGTTTGTGGTCTCGGTGCAAGCCACGGTGCCGGCTGCGCCCATGGTCACGCAAGTGTGCTCATCTCAGGAGCTCGGCGTGAGTAAGTACACACGACACTTGCTCTTGCTGGCACAAGGCCACAAGGGGAGGTGAGCGATCGAAGCACAATCTCTCAGATGTGCTGCGACGCCGTTACGAGGACGGTCACCACCGCGCTAGTGGTGCGCTGTTGTGCGACTCAAGTGTGCAAACTCAAGTCGCCTTCGGTGCTAATGCTGCACCGGGTGTCGTCGTCAGCAGACGACTGTGGCCTCAAGCCACCTTCGCTGCTGCTGCTACCGCTGCAACTCTCGCAATGGCTACTGCTACTGCGGGTTCCGTTGTCATCCGACGGTAGTGGCCTTAGGCCGCACTTAAAAGGTGAAAAAACAAAATAACCCCCCCCTTTTTCTCTTTATCCTTTTTTCTGCTGTTGTTAGGGCCACCTCCTCGGGTGCCCCTTTTGGGGTTGTTCTGGGGTGCCCCACTCAAGGACCCCCCCTCTATCCTTTCCACCTCCCCCTTCCTTTTTTTTCTTCTTTTTTTCTTTTGGCTACCTGGCTCGACCCTCGCGGCAACCTCGTCGATCAGGCGAGCTCGCCGATCGGCGGGCTCGCCGATCACCGCAAGCTCGCCGCGAGCTCGCTACGAGATCGCCGCGAGCTCGCCGCGGGAAGCTGCAAGGCAGCTTCCCGCCTGCCGCAATGGGGGCAGCAGCAGGTGCTATTGCCGCCATGGCTATCCCTGTTGCGCGTGCTGCTGCTGGTGCTCCTATGCGCGTGTGCAACTGCGACTGCACACTACAGCTGCTCGCCCCAGCCGCTGCTGCTGCTGCTGCTGCCGCGCGGTGCTACTGCTGCTATAAGTACTATGGCAGCTGCAAGGCAGCGCTGCGCACTACTGATGCACGCAGCTGTTGCACGCTGCTGCTAGGCTGCTGCGCAACGGCTGCTGGCACGTGTTGCTGCGCTGCCCTGCTGCTGCACTGCTTCTGGTGAGCAGCCGCGCAACTGTTGCTGCTGCTGCTGCTACTGCAAGGCTGCTGCGTACCAGCTGCTGGTATGCTACTGCTACGATGCCTTGCTACTGTGTTGCCCTGCTGTCGCTGCACAGGTGCTGGTGAGCAGCTGCGTGGCTGCTGCTGCTACTGCACGACGGCTCAGCTACGCGGCAGCGATTGCTGCTGCCGCACTGGCTGTGGTGGCTGCAGTTGCGGCTGCCTCCCCGGTGCTGTGGCTGCTGCCGTTGCACGTGGCTCAAACAGCCGCTGCCATTGCCGATGTTGCGTGCTGCTGTCGTCGTTGTCTCTGCTGCAACGTACCTGTGATGGATTCTCCCAGGACTTGCAGCTGCTTCTGTGGGTGGCTACTGCTGCTGCCACTCACTGTTGCTACTGTTGTTGCGTCTCTGCTGGGCACCAGCGCGAGCTGTGGCTCGCCTGCTCTGATACCATGAGAATTTTCCTAGAACCTTCCTAACCACTTGTCGCGACACTAGGCGTCAGCGCCAGGTCAGCGTGTGACAACAGTCACAAGTTAGAGACAAAACTGCAAGGGTCTGGATTGGGACACAAACAGAGTGTCAGGAAACTCAAACTAAGTATAATTGCAGAGAGAGATTACAACTGAGCAACAATCAGCCTAAATACTTGCTGGCCGCCTATAGTCGCTAGGGGCGGCGGTATTTTCGTACCTGCTCAAACTGGCCTAAAACCACGGTTTTAGCCGTAACTCACTGCTCAGGTGTCAGAATCACCTGCTGTCTGCACCAAAACGTGCAAAACGATGAGCTCTACACAACGAACCCTCGCAAAGTGGGTTTGCATCATCCAAACACGAATAGCAAGCAAAACAAGAAGATCGGCCAAAATGGTCTGTCCACCGAGAAAACTCTAGAGCACTCGGAACTGCACTAAGAGCACCCATAAATATACTAGTGCAGAACCGAGACATCAACGAGTGCTTTCCACGACAGGAAGCACACACAAAGCCGCAGGTCTCCTCATCGCACCGGTACAGGCTGCCGGGTGCGTGGGTCTCGACCACCGAGAAAACTCCAACAATGGCAGACCAGCCAGTCAGGCTGTAGAGACACATCATCTGCGTCACAACTGTCATGTCATAGCTCCTCGATAAGTCCCTGGACAATCCGAAGTCCCGTGGGGTCGTCACGATCTCCAATGCGGCCACCGCTCACCATCAGCTCCGGGTGCACCCGTAGCTGCCACGGCTGTGGCTCGTGACGGGTGGAAGCCACACATACCAACACCTGCATGCCCTAAAATATTCCTAATTGAAAACGGTAACATGCATCACTCACGCACCATTTTGTTCGTGAGTGCATTGTTACTGGCATCGTCAAGGTTTCTTGGGTGGATACACGCTCTAAGAGAGCAGACTTTCTCATTAAGGCCCTTAACCCAAATATCTTGAAAGGTGATGTTCACTCTGTTGGTCTCATCTGTGTGCATGACCCAGGTTGATTAGCTATGGTGTGCCACTTGTCTCCCCTTGTGGTTCTCTCATGTGTGTGGATTGCTTGCTTGCGGGTCATGGGGGAGTGTTGAAGTTCGTTGGCCACTCACAACTCTATGACCTCTTGTCTCGCACATTCTGCACACACATGTACAGATTGAATGACAATGGCCTTACCTTGGGAAGCGTCAGGCGTGCCCACCATGACAGGAGCCTCTGATGTTTTCAAGCTCCTGCTCGGCCCAAGAGTGCCCACATACATGGTCATTGCATGACTTTGTATGATTCTGTGATGTGGTAGATGCTAAGGCTCGTACATACTCACTGTCGTGCCCTGCATCATGCTTCTCTTGCCTTGAGTATTTTGGGGGAGCTGCACATTTCCCGGGTGTTGATCCTTAGGGGGCCACTGTGTTGTGCTTTGTGCCGTTCCTGTACAGTTTACTGTGATCACTCGGCCGTGTCCATACTCGTGCAGATACCTGAGGCACGCAGCCCTGGTGACGCCGGCACAACGACAGGCGGCGGACTACCCGCTTGGAGCTGACCGACCACTGTTCCAGAGCCCCAGATGCCACCGGGACTCTTTGCTGTGTCTTATACGTCTTGCAGGCGTCTTTCGGCGGACTGGCCATGAGGCCTATTTGTACGTTTTTGCATTGAATGCTCACTGTCAGTCGATGGATGCATGCATGTGACCAGTCGTAGCGTCCGTCTTTTGATTCTGCACGTCTAGGTTCAGACGGCGCAGCANGAGGCACGCAGCCCTGGTGACGCCGGCACAACGACAGGCGGCGGACTACCCGCTTGGAGCTGACCGACCACTGTTCCAGAGCCCCAGATGCCACCGGGACTCTTTGCTGTGTCTTATACGTCTTGCAGGCGTCTTTCGGCGGACTGGCCATGAGGCCTATTTGTACGTTTTTGCATTGAATGCTCACTGTCAGTCGATGGATGCATGCATGTGACCAGTCGTAGCGTCCGTCTTTTGATTTTGCACATCTAGGTTCAGACGACGCAGCATTTTGACATGTGTGCGCAGAGTTACGGCCAAAACAGTGGTTTTGGGCCGGTTTTAGGGCAGCTCTTGGACTGCCGCATGCGACACCCGCCGTGCGCTGCGGCAGGTATTTATGACTTGGACCTGTCATTTGTCATTTCTCTCTACATATGCTATACTGAAGCATTCTGACACTGTGTCTTGTGTCTCCTAGCCAAACCCTTGCCGTTGCGTGTACGACCTGTGACCGTTGTCACCGTCTAATCAGGCACTGACGCCCGGTCAGCGGCCGCGTTGCTAGGAAGCTTCTACGCACTTTCTCTTGGTATCAGAGCAATGAGACAGTTCTCACTGAACTGCGCAGCAGAGACGCAGCAGAGCAGCAGCAGTGAGAGTCACCTTGCAGCAGAGTTTTTGGGGTCTGTTGGAGACGTTTGGTCGCCGTCAACGCGCTCCACCCACCACGTGAGATCGCAGCTGCAGAGGCAGCAGCAGCTGCGTGTACCGCCACGCAGAGGTGTGTGGCGGCAGCAGTGCGTGCAGCCGCCCCCCCACAACCGCAGCAGCAGAGCAGCAGCAGCAGAGGCGGCGGCAGCAGCAGCGCAGCAGCAGCGGCTGCAGCAACAGCGTGGCAGCAGCGGCGGCAACAGCAGCGCAACAGCAGCGTCGGCAGCAGCAGCGCAGCAGCGGCAGCGGCGGCAGCGGCACAGCAGCAACAGCGGCAGTCGCGGCGGCAGCAGCAGTGCAGCAGCGGCAGCAGCAGCGGCGAGCGGCGGCGGCAACCAGCAGTAGCCGCAGTGTGCAGCAGCAGCAGCAGCCACACAGCCGCTGCTGCCACCGCTGCACACGCAGCGACGCAGCTGCTCCTGCAGCTGACAGCACAGCTGCAGCAACAGCTGGGCGGGAGCTGCTGCGCAGCTTCCGCGGAGCTGTCGCGCGCCACCGCGAAGCGGCTCCACGCCGCGCGCAGAACCATGACAAGAAAAAAAAAAGGGGAGGGGATGAGCTGACGTCAGCATTGTTGACTGCTGACGTCATCAGGTCGTGCTGACGTCAGCAATAACTTGCTGACGTCAGCATTACACTTGGCCAAATTTTCACCTGGACAGTCAAATGTTGCCAGCGTTTCAACTTCTCGAGAAACGCAGACGGTTTTGAAATCTGACAAACTTGACCTATCGTCCCATAGTGAGCGGCGACATGAGTTCGCCCGACGACAAGGACAAGGGACCAGGTGATCCCTCCTCCTCTTCTTCAGTGGTGTTGAGCCCTCGCTCGCAGGCCATTGCGGACCTGCGCAGCGAGCAGGAGGAGATGCGTCATCTGCAGCGAGAGCAGACTGACGTGATCCGCACGCAAACTGAGCTTCTGCGTGCTCAGACCACGGCTCCTTCGCGGATTTCTGAGGGAGCTGCCGGCATTGCGGCCTCCACCCAGCACTCGGCCCAGGTGCCCGTGACAGGTGCTCCGCCTGCTTCACCTCCTGGCATGGTTTCTCCACCACCTGCGGACCTCCTTGATGACGAGCCCTTCATGCCAGGCTTTGAGGATGACTTCCAGGAGCGGGAGATTTGTCTTCTACAGGAGCGCCTCCGTCAGCTGCAGACGGGTACTCGACCTCCACCCGTGTCCCCGATACGATCGTCACCTGACTTCCCCGGTGATCACCCCCTACCAGGAGTTTTCCCCGTCTCTCGCCCTCCTCAGCCCGCGGTTGCTCTCCCCACGGAGCGGCAGCCAAAGGACTTTGAGGCACCACCTCCACGGTACATCAGCGAGGATGGATTTGACTGCTGGGAGATCCTTTTTCAGGTGTGGGCCACTTCCGAGGGAGTGTGGCCTTACTACCACAGCCCATACCAGTCTACAGATCCAGCACAGGTGCTGACAGCAGCCCNGCGGGAGATTCGTCTTCTACAGGAGCGCCTCCGTCAGCTGCAGACGGGTACCCGACCTCCACCCGTGTCCCCGATACGATCGTCACCTGACTTCCCCGGTGATCACCCCCTTCCAGGAGTTTTCCCCGTCTCTCGCCCTCCTCAGCCCGCGGTTGCTCTCCCCACGGAGCGGCAGCCAAAGGACTTTGAGGCACCACCTCCACGGTACATCAGCGAGGATGGATTTGACTGCTGGGAGATCCTTTTTCAGGTGTGGGCCACTTCCGAGGGAGTGAGGCCTTACTACCACAGCCCATACCAGTCTATAGATCCAGCACAGGTGGTGACAGCAGCGCGGGCCATGCGAGGACTTCTCTATGCCATGCCACGCGAGACAGTCGTCGACTTCCGCCCCTTCCTTGGCGAGGCTGGCACAGGCACCGGAGCTGATCCTCGTGGAGGCTCGGATCTGGCGTTGTCCCTACTAGCCGCAGAGACGCACGCCACGCGCACGTCATACATTCGTGCTTTCCACTCGCTCCGTCAGGGACCAACGGAGCCTACGGCGGATTACACGCGACGTGCCATGCGTATTTACAGGCGTCTGGGGACCTCAAGGGGCGCACAACTATGGGCACTTTGGACGATCATGCTCGGAGTTCGCCTGGAGTACACCGACATCTTCACACGGTATAGCGACGCTGCTCTCGAGCCTTTCTCAGCCACTCTACAGCTGTTCCCCTGGGCGCATCAGTTGTTCCTCCAGGTGACATCGGCCCGCGAGGCAGCAGTAGCGCATCAGGAGACTTCCCTCGCTGCAGCAGTCCTCGCATCACCATCATCTTCCCTCCTGCAGTCACCCTCATCTACCTCCATCACGACCTCATCTTCCTCCTCCTCTTCGACCCCGTCTACACCCACGCAGACACAGGGCGTTGCAACAGCTGCCCAAGGGAAGAAGAAGAATAGGAAGCGCGGATCGGGTCAGCAGCAGCCGTCATCCGGTGGTAGCAGTGGCCGTTCCGTGCACTGCTACAACTGTGGAGGTGCCCATCGCTACACCGAGTGCCAGCAGCCGCTTGACTCGGAGCACATCACTCGTGGACTTCAGGCTGCCCATGCTGCTCGCACTTCGTCCAGCACGTCGCCCGCACACTCCTCTGGACGCGCGGCGACCACGACTGCAGCTGTTCCTGCGTCCTCACTAGCGAGCAGCAGTGATCCCGACCCACGTGATCGCACCATCGCCGAGCTTCGTCATCTTCTGGCGCTTCGCTTTCAGGGAGGTGCGAGTGTGTTGTCATCGTCGAGTGGGTCACAGACTGCTTGTTCGTCCGTCCTCATGACTCGTGACGACACGTGTGGGGGAGCACAGTCCGCATGTGATGATGTTGGGCCTGACTACACTGACTAGATTCATGAGTCTCACCTTCGTGATGTACGTCGTTCACTGATGACTCAGCGTCCCTCTGATGCCGAGTGTTCCATTACTCGTTGTACAGTGACGTCCACCAGTCGTGACTCCGGTGGCACTTGGATCATCAATTCCGGTGCCACCCACCACATGACGTGTCGTCGTAGTGACTTTGTGGTACTTGGTCCTGTCACGACTGTCCGTTCTGTTCGTACAGGCTCTGGTCAGTCCTTACCGGTCCACGGCATTGGGTCTGTATGCTTTGATGGTCCGTCTGGCCCCATGTACCTCTCTGACGTGTTGTTTGTGCCTGATTTTGAGCTCAGTTTGCTGTCTGTACGTGCCTGCACTCTGATGGGTCTCTCCGTTGAGCATACCGCTGATTCAGCAACTGTGACTGCTCTTGACACCCGTAGCATTGTCTTGCGTGCTTCAGTCATAGATGATTTGTACCGCATTCCTTGGCCCTCTTCCCCTTGCTCTCCCTCCTCCTCTGATCACATTTTTATCACTGGTGTTCTATCCCCAGAACACCAGCGGTTGCTTCACCGACGTCTGTGTCACGTGGGCTCCGACACTGTGTCGAAGCTCATCCGGACACAACCCGCTCTTGGTCTTGATGTGGCTTCTTTCGAGAAGCCACCCAAGACCGACTGTCTTCTTTACGCTCAGGGAAAGATGCACCGGTGCACTTACCCTGATTCGCGTTCCCGAGCGCTGAGGCCCCTCAAGTTGGTCCACTCGGACCTGCTCGGTCCTCTCCCGGTCGAGTCCCTCTCCGAGAGGGGCCGGTATGTTCTGATGCTGACTGATGACTTCACCCGGATGCGGTGGGTCTACAGTCTACGTCATAAGAGCGACGCCGCTCTTGCGGTTTGGCTCTGGCTCGTGTTGGCTCAGCGTCAGTCTCGCCACACGCTACATACCTTTCGCTCGGATCGCGGCGGGGAGTTCCTCGGTGAGATGGACTCCTTCTTTGCTGAGCACGGCATTTTTCGCCAGGTCTCCGCCCCTGCTACCCCATAGCAGAACGGTGTATCTGAGCGCTGGAACCGCACCATGGAGGATGCGTTCCGCGCCATGCGGTTTGAGTGCGGTCTCCCGGAGTCCTTCGCCTTCAAGGGCTTCGCCTACATGACTTGGGTCTGGAACCGCCACCCGCATGGTCCGCTTCCGGATCATGTTACATCGTACGAGCTCTGGTTTAGTCACCGTGCTGATCTTCGTCTCGCTCGCGTCTGGGGTTCCCTGGCCTCCGTGTGGTACACTGAGGACCAGCACGGGTCCAAGGTCTCCCCTCGGGGTCGCTTGTGTGCCTTCATCGGCATCTCCCCGCGGTCAAAGGCCTGGCGCTTTTGGGACCCCACTCGCCGTCGTGTCATTGAGTCCCGTGGTGCATTGTTTTTTTAGTCTTTCACATACCGTGACCTGACTGCGATCACAGCCCTCTCTGCAGCCCATGTCCCTTCTGGTGAGGGTCCTCGGCGGATGGGGGAGACTTCTTCGCCAGCGACCATTCCTCGTCAGGCTGATGTGTTCGCTCGAGTCCCCTCTCTGTCTCCAGTACTTGATGATCCGGCTATCATTGCCGTTGGTCCAAAGATCCCGCCCGTTCACCCTGTTTCACACCCCACAGGTACCGCTGCTCTCACGCCTCCCCTTGCATCACCACCTGTGTCTACTGGCAGCCCTGCTCCGGCTTCTGACCCAGTCCAGCCCACTCTTGTCCCTACGTCGGGTGACACTCCTGTCTCAGTGTCCGGGCCAGCCTTGCCCGCTGTCGCACCCACCTCTGTGTCCCCCACACACGCATCTCCTCGCACGCCATCTCCGGCTGCCTCGTCTCAGCCCTCACCAGCTGTGGTCATACCTGTCCCTGTGGTCGTACCTGTTCCTGAGCCTGAGGTACGCCCCTTGA
Source organism: Penium margaritaceum (assembly GCA_023375785.1). Lineage (NCBI taxonomy): Eukaryota > Viridiplantae > Streptophyta > Zygnematophyceae > Desmidiales > Peniaceae > Penium > Penium margaritaceum. Next base: position 4,895 of record SZWC01003672.1, on the reverse strand, counting down.
CCTCCGGTTACTCCCGTGAGCCCGGTGGTCGCCTTCGACCACTGGATTCCGGAGCTCAGCGAGCGTCGAGTTCTGGACCCAGGCGTTCCTCTCGCAGCATCGCAAGCGGTGATCCAGGCACAAAGGCCTTAGGCCTGAGTGTCCGCACTGAGCTTTCAGAGGTACACCCAACGTGCCCCATAGGGCATGACCTGGTCACTCGCGAGTTCCATATCGCCTGTGATGCAGCAGCTGATCTCGTGGCTATCACGCCTGACACTGAGGCGTGTGCACTTGCCACGCAGAGTTCCCTCTTTATGGCGCCTGACCCGGGCACATTGAGGGAGGCTTTCTAATCGCAGGATGCTGATGCCTGGCGAGCTGCTTGCGAGGATGAGCTTCGCGGTATCCGAGAGCACAGAGTCTACGAGCTGGTCGACCTTCCCCCTGGGAGGAAGGCGATTTAGGTCAAGTGGGTCTTTCGCAAGAAAGTGAAGCCGGATGGCTCACTGGAACGCTAAAAGACCCGCTTGGTCCTCAAGGGGTTCTCTCAGATTGAGGGAGTTGATTACACTGATACCTTTGCCCCTGTCAGCCGCATGACCTCAGCACGAGCTCTGTTCGGTGTAGTGGCTCGGCATGACAGGGAACTACACCAGATGGATGTGAATAACGTGTTCCTTCATGGCTCTTTGGATGAGGAGATCTACGTGGCTCAGCCACCAGGCTTTGAGGACGGTGACAAGGTCTGACGCTTGCGCAAGTCCTTGTACGGCCTCAAGTAGTCTCCACGGTGTTGGAAACGGGATATCACTGGCACCTTGACTCGCGCAGGGTACGTACAAAGCGAGGCAGACCCCTCGCTCTTCATCCTACCGACACCCGAGCGATTCACCGCCATCCTCGTCTATGTTGATGACCTTCTGATTGCGTCTCCGTCCCTGGAGGCCGTGAAGGAGGCCAAGGCTGTCCTGCAGACTGCCTACAGGATGAAGGACCTCGGTTCTGCATCGGTGTTTTTTGGTATGGAGATCGTGCGAGATCGCAGACATCGGACACTGTTGCTGCATCAGGCCCGATACGCACGAGTCGTGGGGGAGCGCTTTAGCGATCTCCTTGGTGCAGTGTCCACCGCTTCCACACCTCTCACACCTTATGGGCAGGATGCTTTGAAGGTGGATGACCCTACACAGCTGGGGGAGACAGTGGACGTGACCTTGTACCTCCGTCTTATCGGATCTCGGATGTACCTGGCCACTACCACGCGTCCCGACATCGCGTTCGCCGTCAACCTCCTCGCTCAGTTCTCGCAGGCCCCACGTGCGAGAGCTCTTCACGCGGCTGTGCGAGTGGTACGGTACGTGGTCTCCACACCGTATCTCGGACTCTGCTTTCGTTAGCAGTGTTCGGTGGGCCTTGACGGTTACACTGACAGCGACTGGGCTTGGAGCCCTGATGGGCGCAGTCGCACTGGCTACGTGTTTCTGCTCGGTGGTACCGCTTTGTCTTGGCGAAGCGGGAAGCAGGGCTGCATCGCACGTAGCTCGTCGGAGGCAGAGTATGTGGCTTTGGGCGCAGGGGCTGCTGAGGCAGTTTGGCTGCAGCGCTTGTTTCTTGAGCTTGGGCAGTCAGTACCCGCCATTGTGCTGCGTTGCGACAACAAGAGTGCTCTCGCCATTGCGGAGAACTCTGGTGTTTTTCATGCTCGCACAAAGCACATTGCGGTTGAGCATCACTTCGTTCGTGATCTGGTGGAGCGACGCGTGATCTCCATCATGTGGGTTGGCACATACTTGCAGCGTGCTGATTTCTTGACGAAGGCACTTGCCCGCGGAAAGTTCCTGGTGGTCATTCGTTCTGTTGGGCTTCGCCCCGTGCGAAAGAGTGGTTGAGTGTGGGATGTGCGTCTGCGTCTCATCTGTCCATGTCACCCACTATGTAGTTGTACCAGTGCTGCACGCGTATGGACATGCGTACCATCGGGTCATTGGGGAGTGTTGTGCTTTGTGCCGTTCCTGTACAGTTTACTGTGACCACTCGGCCGTGTCCATACTCGTGCAGATCCCTGAGGCAGGCGGCCCTGGTGACGCCGGCGCGACGACAGGCGGCGGACTACCCGCTTGGAGCTGACCGACCACTGTTCCAGAGCCCCAGATGCCACCGGGACTCTTTGTTGTGTCTTATACGTCTTGCAGGCGTCTTTCGGCGGACTGGCCATAAGGCCTATTTGCATTTTTTTGCATTGTATGCTCACTGTCAGTCAATGGATGCATGCATGTGACCAGTCGTAGCGTCCGTCTTTTGATTCTGCACGTCTAGGTTCAGACGGCGCAGCATTCTGACATGTGTGGGCAGAGTTACGGCCAAAACAGTGGTTTTCGGCCGATTTTAGGGCAGCTCTTGGACTGCCGCGTGCGACACCCGCCGTGCGCCGCGGCAGGTATTTATGCCTTGGACCTGTCTTTTTTCATTTCTCTCTGCATATGCTACAATGAAGCATTCTGACACTGTGTCTTGTGTCTCCTAGCCAAACCCTTGCCGTTGCGTGTACGACCTGTGACCGTCGTCACCGTCTGATCAGGCACTGACGCCCGGTCAGCGGCCGCGTTGCTAGGAAGCTTCTACGCACTTTCTCACACTGTACCGGTTTTTCCGTGCACTGGTGAGTAGCCGCCCTTGGTTTATTCCGAGTGGTCAGGCTCAACCCTCGGGTGGCAGCACTTACCCACCCGAGAGCTGAAATGAGTCTAGGGCATGGAGGCCCATGTTGGAATAGACATGAGCTCTGGTGGTGAGAGAGAGAAGTGCAGCGCCAAGATTTGGCTAAGTCTGGAACAAACAAATTAAGAATCAAGGAGGGAGAACAATGAGCCCAATGCAGAGCTTTTGTACTGGGGACTGGCGGCTAGCCCACCAGGCCCCGTCATCCCCGCCGCACCAAAAGGCACGGACGGGGAGTACACCTGTCCTAGAACATGAAACCACAAACTGGAGGTCTCCCGAGGCACTGGAACAGTCAACCGTGTGCCCGGGTCTCGACCGACAGGAAAATATCAAATATACCCCAAACACGACCAGAATATACGGTGACACACTAGCATCACGGTCTAGCCAAGCTAGGCAAGTTTAGGCCTCCCGAGACGCCGGAACATGTAACCGGGCGTCCGGGTCTCAGCCACACGCAGACTACACATGTCTGTCACAAGGTCCCTAAGACTAGACCAACCAGTGCAGGGTCTCCCGAGGCACCGGCACAAACCACCGTGTACCCGGGTCTCGACCACAGAGAGAGTGGATAATCTATCAGAGGCAATATGCAGTCAACCTTTGTGGGTCTCCCGGAGCACTGGCATAAACCACCAGGTGCCCGGGTCTCGACCAC